>CM062819.1:1217963495-1218155861 GCA_031772625.1 Pinus tabuliformis | reverse complement strand
TCAACTTATCTTCAACTCAACTGAAGGTTGAAAGTATTTACTAGTTTATTTTTATATTCATTCCACATATACAAATCTTTCTAATTCAACTTAGCTTCAAATCACCCAAGTTTGAAAGTATTTCTTAATTTATTTTTATTTTCATTCCTGGAAATTTAACACTTATTTTTCCTTGTTATAATTTTTTTTTATTAAATCTATAATACATGTTTATTTATATGACGTACATTGGTATGTTTATATGCTTCTTTAAAAACTATAGCTAACGAAAGAAAAAGAAAATTTAAATGAAGAATGATAGACCGGTTTTATTCTAGTAAATTTAACACTTATATTACCTCTTTATAAAATTTCCTTACTAAAACTATAATACATGTTTATTTATATGGCCTAAATGGGTCTATTTATATATGCTTCTTTCAAAATATAGTTAATAAAGAGGAAAAAGATTATGATAGACCCAGTTATATTCTAGTAAATTTAATATCTATGTTGCCTCCTTAAAATTAAAACAATAACATTAAAATTAAAACACCAAAAATATATGACAAAGAAATGACAACAATCTAATTAGCTTCAATCTCATGCACCAAAAAAATAGAAGTGAAAAGATGTATCTAAAAAAGAAACTACTACTTGAAAAGAGCAAGTACAAAACCTTCACTTAAGTGTATTATGCCTTATCTTAGGAAGCTAATAAGACTGATGTTCCAAGAAAATAGGGAATAAAAGTGAATTACACATAATGAAAAGGGGAATAGAAATGAACATATAACAACAGAAGCAAGGAAAGTATGTTACCAAAAAGCATAAAGGTTGTTCTACGAGATAAATCAAACTAGAACAAGTGAACCCAATAACATTAAAATTAAAACACCAAAAATATATGACAAAGCAATGCCAACACTCTAATTAGCTTCAATCTCATGTACACAACAAAATAGAAATAAAAATGATGTATCTCAAAAAGAAACTACTACTTGAAAAAAGAAAGTACAAGAACCTTCAATTAAGTGTATCCTTGCCTGACCTTAGGAAGCTAATAAGACCCATGTTCCAAGAAAATAGGGAAGCTTGAATGGAATTACACATAATGAAAAATGAAACATAAATGAACATATATCAACAAAAGCAAGGAAAGTATGTTACCAAGAAGCATCAAGGTTGTTCTACGAGATAAATCAAGGTAGAACAAGTCAACCCAATAACATTAAAATTAAAACACCAAAAATAGATGAAAAAGCAATGCCAACACTCTAATTAGCTTCAATATCATGAACCCAATAAAATAGAAATGAAAAAGATGTATCTCAAGAAGAAACTACTCACAGCAAATCCTATGTGTAAAGTTTAGTTTGAACTATTTCAAACTTTACGCAGAGTTTGAAATAGTTCAATTATTTAAAAGTAACATCTATTTTCAACCTCTCGAAGAAAATGTAAGACAAAAATGATGCACTTAAGAAGATTTATTAATAATGTTGTATACATTCATATGCGAATATATATGGCCCATTCTGATCTCGAGTTTCATATTATATATTTCAACATATATAAAATTCATAAATATGTGGTCTGTTATGAAACTAGCTCACAAAAAATATAGAAAAGAAAGATAAACGCCTTCGAATTCAACCTCTTCGAGGGGGAAACCTCCTTTACATTACACAAATGAAAAATTCTTGGATGATACAAATGATAAGACCTCCTTTATATATATATCTATATATATATATATATATATATATATATATATATATTATATATATAGATATATATATAAGAGTGTAAGGGGTCATAATATAATCAGAGCCGACATAACGATAATAATGTAAGGGAACAATAATAACATTAGTGGGCTTCTATGGGACACAATAATAACAATATGGAGAATACATAGGCACAACAATATAATAAGGGTTTTGCACTAATAACAATAAGGGGTTACACTAGTAGTATAGGGACCTAACATGCCCTTCTCCTTCAAAAAATGTTGTCCTCAATGATTGAGTAGTTATGGATACTTCTGTATAAAATTCTCGTCCTCCAATGTGGAATCTTCAACGGGTAAGTTCTTCCACTTGATGAGATACTCTAAAATTGATTCATTTCATAGCTATTGGGTTCTTGTTTCCATGACTTCTTCAGTTTCCAATATGATTTTTCCTTCCTCTTCAAGTTCTGGCAACATTATTTTAACTGGGATCTTCTGCAACTTTTGAATGAGTGACCACACTTCTTCATCATTCTTCCATTCATCCCTTTCTTTGTTTATCCAATTTGTTTGGATAATAGAAATAGCACAAAACAATGCTTCCACATCCTCATCCTTTCTTGAGAGTGCATCTGCAACAACATTTTTCTTCCATTTTCTGTAGATGATTTCAAATTCATAACCCAACATATTTGTGACCCATTTTTTCTGTTCTTTTGAAGATCATCTTTGTTCTAAAAAGTATTTATGACTATCATGATTCATTTTTACCTTGAAGTATCTTTCCATTAGGTAAGGTCGTCATTTCTTAAGTGCATGTAGTATTGCCAACATTTCCTTCTCATAAATAGCTTGCTTGAGGGACATTTATTTGTATGGATGTAGCCATAAAAATACTCAATCAACTACATAAAAAATTCTTTCACTACGATGTTGATCTGCATATTGTTTCATTTGATTCTCCAACAAAGTGGTGTTATCCTTTAAAATTTGGAGAACTTGTTGTTGATTCTCGATGCGATATATCACTGCTTGAACCTTTTTCTTCTTTATATGTCCTTCTATATTGACAGTTTGAGGAGTCGTAATTCATGTCAATTCTTACAAGATATGGTTAGATTCATTTGCTCTTTCTCTGGGGTTAGTTCCTGGTGAGTATCCTTTTCATGTGACATTTTTTTATCCTTTTCTTCCTAATATTTCACTGCTTGAACCTTCTTCTTCTTGACATGTCCTTCTATCTTGAGAGTTTGAGTAGAGGTAATTCCTGCCAATGCAATACAAGATATGGTCGCATTCATTCCTTCTTTCTCTAGGGTTTTTTCTCGATGTATATCCTCTTATTTTGACGTTTCTTGATCCTTTTCTTCCTCCTCTTCACAATCTATGTAGAATAATTTCCTCTCAACACACTTATGGCCTTTAATGTCTTTTCTATCACAATTGTAACAAATCCCTTTATACCATAAAAATTCATTCAGTTCTAAATATATATATATGCAATACATACCTTTTGTAAGAGTTTCTCCTCATGTAGATCAAAATATTGCTCCATTTGTAGTATCAAATTTACCAGATACTTGCCATCAAACTTCCTCATATCACATTTTCTTGATTTTAAGAGAGTGATCTTGAAACGATTGTAAATTTGTAATTTCATATCTTTAAGTTATGATATTTTGGGCTGCGATAGTCCTTTGAATCCTCTTTCTAGTCCCGCAAGTCTGGTCACAGTTGGCTTCCCCAAGAAAGAGTTACATCCAATCTCCTGCGATGACCTAATTATAGACTAGTTCAATAGAGAAAAATTGTACGATGTGCCACTTGTCACTGTTTTGAACTTAGGTTCCAAAATTATTACCCAACAAACTACCTTATATATTCTTTCTGTCGCTATTTATGAAACTTGAATTGGATGCACCGAGAGAGAGTTATGATGATTTTCCCAAGGTCACCTGTTGGGGATGTAATTCAGGGGCCTACTGAAACCGTAAATGTCTTAGACCGTATCTCCACAAATATAATGAAGAAAAATATGAAATTGAGGTCCAAGCTTCACAACGAGTTCGGTTCAAATGGGTTTTAATTTTAGAATCTAAAACATCATAGAAAACAAATTATAGCGAAAATTCCACGATGACCTGTTTGATATGGGATCCTCGAGCTTGCAAAAAAACCTAACTTCCTCAGATCATATCTTTGAAAATATAGCAAGACAAGATCTGAAATTTAGACCTAAGGTTTAGAACAATGTCATCTCAAACGGGGTTTTTGTTTATGTTTTGAAATGTTGCATAAAGAAATTTTATAGTGAAAATTCCACGAAGCCTTGTTTGGAGTAGTGAAACCCTAGAATCCAAAGCTCTGATACCAAATGTTATGAAACCAGCTCACAAGAAGATAGAAAAGAAAGATAAACACCTTAGAATTCAGCCTCTTCGAAGGAGAAACCTCCTTTACATTACACAAATGAACAATTATTGGATGATACAAATGACAAGACCTCCTTTCTCTATATAGGAGTCTAAGGGGTTATAATATAATCAGAGCTGACATAACAATAATAATGTAAGGGCACAACAATAACAATACCAAGCTTCTATGGGGCACAATAATAACAATATGGGGACTACTGGGCACAACAGTATAATAAGGGGGTTGCACTAATAACAATAAGGGATTACACTATTAGTATAGGGACCTAACATTCCCCTCTCCTTCAAAAAGTGTTGTCGTCAATGTTTGAGTAGTTTGGATGCTTATGTATAAAATTATTGTCCTCCCATGTGGAATCTTCAGCGGGTAAGTTCTTTCACTTAATGAGATACTCTGAAATTGATTGATTTCATAGCTGTCAGGTTCTTGTTTCTGTGACTGCTTCAGTTTCCAATATGATATTTCCTTCCTCATCAAGTTCTGGAAATATTATTTGAGCTGGGATCTTCTGTAACTTCTGAATGAGTGACCACACTTCTGCGTCATTCTTCCATTCATCACTTTCTTCATTTATACAATCTGGTTGGAAAATAGAAATATCACAAAACAATGATTCCACCCTGATCCTTTCTTGAGAGTGCATCTGCAACAACATTTTTCTTCCGTTTTTTGAAGATGATTTCAGAGTCATAACCCAACATATTTGTGGCCCATTCCTTCTGTGCTTCTGAATATAATCTTTGCTCTAAAAATTATTTAAGACTATCATTATCCATTTTTACCTTGAAGTGTCTTCCGATTAAGTAAGGTTGCCATTTCTTAAGAGCATGTAGTATTGCCAACATTTCCTTCTCATAAATAGCTTGCTTTAGGGACATTGGTTTGTATGGATGTAGCCGTAAAAATACCCAATCACCTATATCAAAAATTCTTTCATTGCATGTTGATCTGCTTGTTGTTTCATTCGATTCTACACCAAAGTGGTGTTATCCTTTAAAACTTGGAGAACTTGTTGTTGATGCTCGATGTGATATTTCACTGCTTGAACCTTTTTCTTCTTGATATATCCTTCTATCTTGAGAGTTTGAGGAGTGGTAATTCCTACCATTGCATTACAAGATATGTTCAGATTTATTTGTTCTTTCTCTGGGGTTGGTTCCTAGTGAGTATCCTTTTCTTTTGACGTTTTTTATCCTTCTCTTCCTGATATTTCACTACTTGAACCTTCTTGTTATTGATATGTCCTTCTATCTTAAGAGTTTGAGGAGAGGTAATTCCTGCCAATGCAGTACATGATATGGTCAGATTCATTTCTTCTTTCTCTAGGGTTGGTTACTGATGTATATCCTCTTCTTTTGACTTTTCTTGATCCTTTTCTTCTTCCTCTTCACAATCTATGTAGAATAATTTCTTCTCAGCACACTTATGTCCTTTAATGTATTTTCTATCACAATTGTAACAAATCCCTTTTATACCATAAAAATTGATTCGGTTCTAAATATAAAGATCCATGACATACCTTTTGTAATAGTTTCACCTCATGTATATCAAAATATTTCTCCATCTGTAACATCCAATTTACCGGATCCTTTCCATCAAACTTCCTCTTATCATTTTTTCTTGATTTTAGGAGAGCGGTTTTGAAATGGCTATAACTCTATAATTTCATATTTTTATGTTTTGATATTTTGTCTTGTGATAGCCCTCTGAGTCTTGTTTCTAACCCCGCAAGTCTGATCACAATCTACTTCCCCAAGAAAGAGTTATTTCCAATCTCCCGTGATGACCTAATTATAGACTAGTTCAGTAGAGCTAACTTTTATGACATGCCACATGTCACTATTTCCACCTTAGGTTCTAACAATGTAAACTTTGAAACGGGAACCCATACTGTTACCCGTTTTGTAGAGATAGCAAAAAAGTAACCCGATTTCGAAAAGGGGTTATGTAGAACACACATGTGTTTTTTAAAGCTTAGCTTTTGGCACTATAAATTTTTTTATGTACATTGCGTTTTATAATGGTAGTGTCTTTTATGCTGATCTAAAAATGTGGTAATTCTGCACCAGACTCTTTTTTAAAAGGTTTTTTTTTTTTTTTTTGATTTTCTAATGTATGAAATGTAAATAATTATTTTGTAAACTTAATAATTTTTGAAGTGGTCTTTTTCTTCATATTTTTTTGTTTTTATTTTAATTTTATTTTTTTTGTAGTGAGGTTTTTATTGTTTTGCATATTTAAAAAAGAAGGTTGATATTTTGAATTTTCAATATTCTACATATTTATACATTGTTAATTAATTTTTCAATCCACAAGAAATAATTGTTTCTAAAAAACAATATTTTCTAACAATTGATATAAAAATAGCCATTTTTAACATAAATATAATTAAAAAACTACACGTTTTTGACAATTTTTTGCTACAATTGACATGCGAAAATCACAATATCACAATTTTTATACGAAAATTTTAACTAAAAATAGTTAAATAATAGTTTCTTTTATGAATTTCATATAAAAAAAAGTAATAATAATCACTTTTTTCAAAAAATAATGGTTAACTTAAAAATTAATGCGAAAATCACATATTGCAAATATTCAACGCATAACAACCTTAATTGAGTGTATATTCTTCTCATAAAATGTCAAAGTCAAAACATTGCAAGTATAACTACTTAATAGTTACAAAAAATGAGCTTGATTTCCAAGCATAACTTAAATTTAATCAACAATGTCACGTAATCCAAACTCTTCGTCCTCTAGAGTTTCATCATTGTTTTCTTCCTCAATATTTTCTGCTTCCTTTTGCTCATTTTCGTCTTCTAATGGATCTTTCATGTCTGCCAATCTCCCAATGTATGTCTTTCCAAACATCCCTTGTAATGGTGGTTGAGGTTCCTTTCCCTTTTTTGCGACACGTGATTCACTAAAGTCCCCTTTCTTCAATGCAATTTCTTGCATTGCATTTGGAAGAAATTGAAGAGCATTAATTCTTTGCTGAATGAAATTGCATTGTAATGGATCTTTTTCAATTGCAATGCAATTTCTTCCTTTTTGAAGGCAACATGCTAGTGTTGTACCTAGTTATCAAGCACAAAAGAAATAATGAAGTAAATTAGTACAATGACATATTAATTAAAAAAATAGCATATTGAAATTCAATTCTATATAATAAAACTTACCTGAGCCAGAAGATAAATCCAGAACCCAATCTCCTTCATTTGAACATATGTCTATAAGATAGTTAATCAATAATTGTGGCTTTTGATAAATGTTAACTATCTCTCCTTTTTCTTCTTTGTCTGCATATGTTAGTTTTCTCACAACAACATCATAACTTAGTATTTGGCTATGACTCTTTCCATCCACCTGATTAAAAATCATAGACATACAACTATCATCTTTTGCCCAACTATCAATATGAATGAATTCACAATCATTTATAAGTACTTGATCATCACGGTTAAGAAGATTTGACTTTTGCCTGTAACATGAAATAGTAAAAGTTCAATCAACTTGTACATAAATGAATTTTTCAACATTAATTACATATACATTTTAAACATCTTACCATGTAAGCTGCATCCTTGAATTTGATTTCCCTTTGAAGCTTGACAATATCATTGCCAATTGTGTGTCTAAATGAAATGTCACAAATCTCCATAATGGTGATGACGTGACTTCTACAAATCCTGCAACCAATTTACTAAAAGCTTGATAAGTATAAGGGTCACTATCATAGTCAATATTTGGAACATTGAAACCATGGGGAATATCTGCAATAACTAGGGCATACTCCCTTTTAGGTATGAGTTTAGCAATGTCTTCATAGTTGCCTTGTATTACTTGATATTGAACAGTGTCTAGCCCATTCCAAATGAAATGAGTAAGAGTTGGATCAAGTTCAACATTCTTAACACATTGCTTCCTTAGTCTTTTGGTCTTTATTTTTTCAATAAAGCTTCTGAAGCTAGTTGGCGCTCCATTATCATCCTTCTTCATCTTTTATAAAATAAACAAATATATGTGTAAGCTATAAATTAAAAATACTACACAGATGAATTAAAATGAATTTGTAAATCAAGATACCTTTTTAAATGCAATATAAAAAGCTTTTAATGTTGATGTAGAACTTGAATCTGGATAGTTGCGTACGACATCATCCCAACTATCTTTATTCAACAATCTAACCATTTGTTCTTGAATTTTCATGTAAACTTTGTGACTACATAGATAAAATAACAAAAAGTCAATATAATGATATGTATAACAAATACTACCAAGAACAACATCTTTTATTTCAAAGAAAATTATAATCTAGAAATAAATAAAAATAATTCAACAAACTTACTTTTGAAATTCCTCGGACATTTCCTCCAATGGTAATTCCCCTGACTTCACACGAGATAATATTGTTTTGACAATTTTTTCATCTTTCACTCCTTGCATTGCTCTCCAAGGTGTGATAGTCATATCTTCTGGAAGCTGCTTCAATTCAGGACCTAATTTACTACCGCCACATATCAATGGCTGAGACTTTTTAACCTTCTGGTTTTTAATGCCAATGTTTTCCCACATGCTAAAAATCTCATCAATCAAGTTCCAAACTTCTCCAGTTCTAAATGCCAACTGGAAAATGTTATCAAAACCTCTGAATATATCACTAGGAAGGTTGCGTTTTCCACCTTTTGAATTGGGTTTCTCTTCAATTTGATAGCCTATTTCCATACAACATTCTCTTCGGAAATCTGCAGTAACATTTATCCTATCCCCACCACATTTTTTTTGAAATTCACTATGAATAAATCTAACCCTTTGGATGAAAGTCATAGACATCCTATATTAATTATCTGAATTATGATCCCATGCCACTAACTTCGCTTCTGTATCCGGTAAACCAGCGTAAATGATACATTTCATTGTTTCAAAACGTGGGTTATTGGGATATGCCTCCATCAATTGTCTTTGAGCTTCTTCAGAATGGTTCCTCCCAAGCACATAATAATTGTATTCAAAACATTTTGACTTATCAAATGTTTGTGGGAAATTGAATTGGATCAACAAGAAGCACATAATTAACCACATGAGCATATGGATTATACCTCATCAATGTCTTCAAGTTGTGAACATGCAGATGGTGTGGCTTTCTGACTTGATATTGACATTGTCCTTCACTTGCCTTATAGGTTTGTCTGACATTAAGCTGAAATGTATGACCACCATCAATTAAGTTTTTCTTTGTCAAATTCTGTCGAATGGCATTTTGTTTTGTTTTGATAATGCCATCCTCTAAATCAGCTCCTAGTGTAATGATTTCTCTGCTTTCTTTCGAAGTTTCACTAGGTTCTTGACTGGTGGTAATGACTACTTCAAAATCTTCAACTTTACTTTTCTTCATCATAACATTCTCAACAGATTTATTTTTGGGCGTTGTTACTTTTGGTCTTTTATGACTCTTCTCAGTTCCAATGTCATCTTCAGTAATGCAAACATATGCTTCACTGTCAGTTTCAACTTCATTGCCCTCAAAAGTAACTTGTTTACACTTGCTAGATTTATCCACTAGAGGCCTTTTTTATGATCCTTTGGATGTAGTTTTGTAGCATCATCAATTACTACATTTTTCTTGTTTTCCATATCTTCTTCTGACACTGAGTAAAAACTGCTGACAACTTTCATGATATCATGCTCTATGAAATGAATGCCTCCCAACCTAATTGAACAACTTTCAACAAAATTCTGCCAAATAAATTATCATATGTCAATAAAAATAAAATTAAAAAAATATAGCAAGACACTTTCAAGAAAACAAAATACAAATATAAATGACAATACTTACGATGTTTTGTTTCATCTCATTTACGATTTTTTTACACAACTTTGTAGATACATCTCTCATGTCATACAATGAATATGTTAGTTGATATTTAATCCTTTCATGTGACTTGGGAGCTTTTGTAAGTATGTAAACAACTTCAGTGTCTGGTACTGAACACATATCTATGACTCTTCCCATCAGCTCAAAAATTCCATTTTCATTCGGTATATCAATATATAGATATATGTTCACACTTTGACTTTCTCTTTCATTCACATACCATATTCTTGATGGGAATTTCACCTCTTTTGAATTCTTCCAGTCTGAAATCATCTTCTTATCATCTGAGGCACTTGAAAGATTTGTAGCCATGAGCTCAGGTGGAGTTCGTTCATCAATGTTTTTTGAAGATGCACCTTTAAGTGTCTTTGGTCCAGACATATTCACAGAAATCTTCTTTGGTTCCATTTTCCTGAAAAATAGAAACACAAATTAGTAAACAACGAAAACATATTAACTTAAATCCACAACGAAAATATAGCCTAAATTTTTAATTTGTATAATTAGATAATTGAAATAAAAAAAATATTAACACTAAAAAATGACAAAAGCCCACTAACACCACCTTGTCCATCCATGGAGTGGTGGGTGATTTCCCCACCACTTACCCCACATGACCCCTACCCCTCTTCCCCCTCAACTGACCCACGCCACCCCACCCCGCAATTGGACGGCCATCCAACCGCACCTTTACCCCCCTTCCACACCTCCCCTACCCCCACCCCACCCCAACACTTCCCCTCCACGCCACTCCACCGTAGCCCTCCTACCGGCCCACACCCCAATGCCACTTCCCCCTTTCCGCTCTCCCTAACCCCCAACTAACCTTCACCCCCAAAGCCACCCCACCCGCAATTGGACGCCCACCCCAGGCCACTCTTACCCACCTTCCACCTACTCTGCCTACCCGCCTCACCCCAACTAAACCACCCCCCCGCAATCAAAAATCTACCCCAGCCCATGTTTACCCCTCCTTCCCTCTACCCCTTAACCCCCTCCCTACCTCATCCCCCGTACCTCACTCCCCGCGGACTAACCCTCATCCACCCCTCCTCCCTTCCTCTCACCTCACCCCTCATTCCCCCCCTCTTCCTACCCTCCTCCTCACTCCCTTTGCCCCCCCCACTACCTGCGTCCCACCCTACCCCTTGTTCCCCCTCACTCTACACCCCCCTCACCCTCATCCCCCTCACTCCCCTTGTTCCCCCTCACTCTACCTGGACCCCCTCACCCCACCACACTTCCTCCCTTCCAAACCTTCCTCTCACCCCTCGTTCCCCTCCCCTCTCACCCCCACCTCACCTTTCATCCCTCCCCTCACTCCCCTTCTCCCCCTCTACCTAGCACTCCCCTCACCCTCGTTCCCCCTCATATCCCCCCTCACCTCAACCTCATCCCTCACCCTTTCCCCCCTCACTCTACCTCCTTCTACCCGTCATCCCTCCCCCTCACCTCACCCCTCTACCCGGTCCCCCACCCTCCCCCTCATCCCCCTCCCCTCGTTCCCCCCTCACTCTAGCTCCTTCTACCCCTCACCCCCCCCCTCACCTCACCTCCTCCCCCTCCCCCTCCTCCATCCCCATTCCCCCCACCACACCCCCCCCCCCCACCCCCTCTACCTACCCACTCCCCCCCACCCGAACCCTTAACTCCCCCACCCACCCTACCTCTACCTCCCTTAACACCCTCCCCCACAACCCCTCGCAACCGCCCTCACCGCCCCCCACCTCAACCTACCCCTGCCCCCCTCACCCTCCGACCCTTCCCATAACCCGCCCACCACCCCTCACCCTGCCCGTAACCCCCCCCCCCCCCCCCCCTGTCCCCTTAACACCCGCCACCCCCTTCCACCCTACCCCTCCCATCCCCCTTCCACCCTACCTGTCCCTCTCCCTTGCCCCTACCCCATCCTCCCCCATCGACACCCACCCTTAACCCCTATGCCCCCTACCCTACCACCCCCCAACCCCCTCCCCTCATCCCCTCACCATCGCTGCCATCCCCCAAACCACTCCCCACCCCTCCTCCCCTCCCACACCTCCCTTCCCCCCCCCCCCCCCCAACATCCCCCCAAACCGACCCACACATCACACCCCCCTTAACACCCGCTCCCCCCCCCTTCCCTTAACTCCCCTCCAAACCCATCCACCTATCCCCGCCCCTTAACCCATCTCCTTAAGCCCCACTCGAAACCCACCCATCCCCACCACCTTAACCCCACTTGAAACCCACCCATCGCCGCCCTTTAACCCACCCACGCATCCCCACCCATCTGTTAACCCCCGCCCAACCCGTGCCAGCCCCCTTAACACACCCCAAACATATCCCCACCCATCCCCTTAACCCCCACCCATTAACCCAACCCCGACCCACCCACCCATGCCCACCCGTAACCCCGCCCCCACCCCTTAACCCAACAACCCACCCCACACCCCACCCGCAACCCATCCCCGCCCCCAACCCGCCCCAACCGTAACCCGCCCCTCCCATCCCCGCCCGGCCCCCTCCCATCCTTGCCCGCCTCCCTCCCCCTCCCTCTCTCCTCTACCTCTGCCTCCCAACCTCCGCCTGCTCCACGGCCACCCGGGCGCACCTACGGCCGCCGGGGTGGCGTGGACCCACCCCTCGCCACCTTGGCGGCCCGCAGGTGTGCTCGAGTGGCCATCCGAGCGGGCGGAGGTCGGGAGGTGGAGGAGGGAGGGAGGGCGAGGGGGAGGGGTGGGGTGGGGATGGGAGGGGCGCGGTGGGGATGAGAGGGGGCCAGGCAGGGGGCAGGGTTACGGGGGGCGGGGATGGGCAGGCATGGGTGGGGGCGAGTTTACAGGGGCGGGCGGGTATGGGTTGGGTGGGGGTAGGGTTACGGGGGCGGGCGAGTATGGGTTGGGTGGGGGCGGGGTTACGAGGGGCGGGGTAGGGTTAATGGATTTTGGGGGGGGTTAACAGGGGGGGGAGGGGGGGGTTAAGGGGGGGAGCCGGGGGGGATAGGGGGGTGAAGGGGGTGGGCCAGGGGGGGAGGGGGTGATGGGGTAGGGTTAAGGGGGGTGGGGCCGGGATGGGTGGGTGGGTTTGGGGGAGGTTAGGGGGGTGGGTGGGGATGGGTTGGGGGGCCATTTAGGGGGTGGGGGGTTTGGGGGGGTGTTAAGGGGGGTGTGGGGGGTGGGGTGGGGGGGGGCCGTCGGGGGTTAAGGGGGGGGGGGGGGGGGGTTAAGGTGGGGTGGGGGGGAGGGTTAAGGAGGGGGGGCGCTGGGGATAGGGGGAGGGGTAGGTTTAGTGGGGCGCGCCCAAGGGGGGAGTAGGGTTAGGGTGAGGGTAGGGTCCCAGGGGTAGAGGGGGAGGGCCGAGGGGTTGGGGGGGTTATGGAGGGGGGTCAGCGGGTGAGGGGTAAGGGTGAGGTGGAGGGGGTGGGTTGTGGCGGGGAGGTGTAACAGGGATGAGAGGTGACGGGGGGAGTTGGGGTTGTGGTGGGGGGTAAGGGGGCTGTTGGGGTAGAGTGGGGAGAAACAAGGGGTGAGGTGAGGGGGAAGGGAAGGGGAGTGGGTCGGGTAGGGGGGCAAGTGGGTGGCTCCAGGGGAGTGAGGTAGGGGACCGGGTAGGGGTGAGGGGTCGTGTGGGGTAGGGAGGTCAGGCGGAAGGGGGGTTGAGGGGTGAGGGGGAATGGGGTTGCTGAGTTTGGGGAGGGGCCCGGAAGGGTGTGCAGAGGGAGTGGGTGGATGATCGATTGCAGGATGGGGTTGCCATGGGCCCGCCATGCTGACGTCGAAAATATTTGTTAATTTGGCTAACAAATTTTTTTAATTTTATAAAAAAATAAATCTAGTGGCCAGTCGATTGCAGGATGGGGTTGCCCTGGGCCCACCATGCTCATGACGGAAATATTTCTTAATTTGGTTGACAAAAAATTTTAAGTTTAGAAAAAAAATCTACTTCATTAAACTAATTTAATATTAGAAATTTCAAGGAAAAAAATTAAACTGACCTTTCAATTGCGGAAATTCTTCGTTGAATATGTTGTTGATCCCAATGTAGCTGCTCCATAAATTCGCTCCAAGTCTTTTAATGAACCTCAACAAACCTTGATGTAATGTGAGTAATAGTGATAATGGAATATATAGGTGAAACTACGGAGATGTTTTATCGTACGTGAATGCGGGATTAATTAGTTTTAATAAATTTTAACGTGTTAATTTTTTTATGGCGATGAATGAAAATGTGATAAAGCGAACAGTTTGGAATTTTTTTATAGCGGGGTGAATGTGGGATTACCTTGTTTCTAAATCTATTATAAAAATTTAAAAAACCATTCAATTGTTTAGTAAAATTCTATACTCTGACTATTAAAATAATTTAGGTAGAAGTTGTAGTTTACAATTTTAACTTTAATGATTTATTTCATAAAAAAAATTAAGTTTACATTTTTCATTAAATTTCATAATAAAATAATGAAGTGAAATATATCTCACAAACTTTTAGGAGGGAAATGTTTTCGCGAAGTTTTTTGGTTGGAAAATTTTTGGAGGGAAAATTTCATTCTCTAAGCTATATAATATCTTTAGGAGACTCTCGATTTGTATCATTCAACATCTTCTATTTGAAAGGGATAGATTGTCCTGATAATGAAGTTTCGATTTATACAGCATCAACATCTTCATCGTGTAACAACTCTATTCATATGAATGAATATAGTGGGAATTATTCCACTATGCATAGAAAGTAAATTCTTCCACTTAGTCCAGATCCTAAGGACTATGAGAGCAACACTGATGAAATAGGGGATGGAGAATTTCAAATAAGTAAAGAGTCACAGATTCCACTTAGTCCGAATTCGAAGGACTATGAAAGCAGTAGTGATGATGAGCTTGATGACAAATTTCAAAAGAATGGAGTCCCATGGTGTCCACTTAGTCCTAATTCTATGGACTATGAAAGCAACAGTGATGAAGATCAAGATGCTGAAGTTTAAAAGAATGGAGTGCCACGGTGTCCACTCAGTCCTAATTCTAAGGGCTATGAGAGTAGCAGTGATGAAGAGCGTGATAACGAATTTGAAAAGAATGGAGTGTCAAAGTGTCCACTTAGTCCTAATTCTAAGGACTATGAGAGCAGCAGTGCTGAAGTGCAATTTGAATTTCAAAAGTAAATTCACGGTGTCCAGTTAGTCCTAATTCTAAGGACTATGAGAGCAGCTTTGATGAAGAGTGGGATGATGAATTTCAAAAGTATGGAATGCCCGGTGTCTAGTTACCTAATTCTAAGGACTATGAAAGCAGCTGATTGATGATCAAAAGGATGAGTTCGATTCCTTATATAAGTGCAAACGGTTCCATAAGTCTATATAAGGAGCTCTTGAAATGATCAAAATGATGAATTGGAATGATGTCAATAAAAAGTTAAATCTGTGACTATGAGATCTAACAATGATGAAAGTGCAATGATGATATTTCAAAATAATGAGTCAAAATGTCCTCTTGTCCATGATCCTTCTTATTGACTATGAATGACTATAAAATGATGACACTTAGTCCAATTTATGCACTATAAAAGGTGCAGTGATGATTGACAAAATGATACACTTAGTCCAATTAATATATGACCTTAGCCCACTAAAATGCACATGAAGAATAATAACACATTCGAACAAATATTTCCTTCATGATTTCAATTCTATGACTGAGCACTTCTAGGACTAAGATGAAGAAAATACCCCAAGTCAGTATTTGAAAAGCACAGTTGATCATAGTGTGGATAACATCCTCTTAATTGATGATAAAAATCCTTATACAAATGATGATCTAATGATGGAGATTTTGCCAAGAAATACTGTATCGAGGAGTAGGAGTAGACCTTTTTGTATCAATGCAAGATGTTCTAGTTATACAAGGGGTATAGAAAAATATCTGACGAGAAGAAGTTCTATCAGCGTACTCATTTCAAGTGAATGTTGCTAGAAAGATTGCTTGAAACATATGGATTTCAAATTTGCATTTGAGAGCAGGAAGAGATATTTGTCAATGAATAAAAGCATGCAAAATTCATATTTCGTTGGGTGCATGCAATCTACATTGTCAAGTTATGATTATCATATTAATACTTTATTTATATATAGAAAAGCTTTCAAAATGTTTCATTCAATTGGGAATTTTCACCTCTCGAGAATTCAAGAAAATTTGGAAAAGGATCCCACATTTTATTCTGAAATATGTCATAAAAGATAGTTTGGGCCATTATCAGACATTGCAATGTCATGGATGAAAGATTTCTTTTCAAAGCATGGAGAGTGTATGCCAAATAGAGAGACAATACATATTCCAGATAATTTTTTGAGATGCGAAATCTACAACTTATATAAAGAAAATGTAGAAGGTGCTGAGGGACATGGCCGGTTTATTACATATCAATATTTTGTGAAGATATGGAAGACATAATTCAACAATGTCTGTATTCCTAAGAAGACAAGGATGGGGATTTGCAGTACATGTGCTTCTCTTAAATAAAAAAGGGACAAATGTGAAGGGTCAAAAAGAGGTAGGCATTCATAACTTTAAATTTTAAGATTGTATATTCATCAAGTATGAAAACATATTTCTTAATGGCTTTATTTTATGTTGTGTAGATTCAATTGTCAAAGAACTTCAGGAGCATCGCGAACATTCAAAAAATGAACGGAAAAAGTTGTACAAGCATCGAAAGAAGTGTTATGATAATTTGAATAAATATTTGGGTTTGATAATTGATGGTATGGACTAGAAGAAAACACTTTTACCACATTTTGTTCGCACACCCAAAAATTTATAGGAGGAAAATTTTATTCAGTATGACTTGGTTGGTTGTATGGTCTTCAATGGGAAAATGTTGCCCAAGGTGTACTTCACAGCTCCAAATATTCATAATGACGCAAATCTAACCATAACCATAATTCATGATGTGCTTTCTCATTAGTCTGGTAATCTTCCTAAAGTTTTGTATCTACAATTGGACAACACTTGCCGTGAAAACAAAAATCAGGTTACTTTTGGATATCTAAACATGCTTGTTGAATTGAGAATTTTTCAGAAGGTAAAGGTTGGTTTCCTTCTTGTTGGGCACACTCATGACCATATTGATCAGATGTTCAGTCATTTTTCAGTCACATTGAGGAGGACGGAAGCTGGGAGCTTGCCATCATTAATTGAATGTATTAAGAAATCATACATGCCAGAGCCTACTTTTGATGTGTTGGAAGAAACTGTTGACATGCGAAGGTTTATTATGGGATCATATGGCGAGGGGAAATGCATTGAACAACTTAATGACATTATCTTCCAACATCAATTTCGTATCAAAAAAGTTGATGGGAAAACAGTAATATGGGGCAAGAAGTATTCAACTACTACAGAATGGGCACCATCATCAGGTTTGCAATTTTTGAAGTTCATTCCAGATCATCCAATATTTGCATCAAAAATATTGTTATTACAATCAGTTGGTGAAGTTCATAATGCACACAAAAATAACAGAGATATAAATTATTCTGATTGCCTAGAAGAAATTAAAAAATGTATTAGATATACATATGAGTACTTTGACATTGCTGATTCAGTTTGGTGGGAGTCATTTTTCAATAATCAAAGTGATATCATTTCAACAAGAACAAATGAAGATATACCTTTGAAAAATCCATTTATTTGGCCACAAAATGTGTCGACTGCACATGAGGAAATAAACATTGTTGAACAGCAACAATCTCAAGGTATCATTAATTCCTCATAGGCAGAGGAAAGAGAGATGTATATTGGTTCCAGAAGATCTCGTGCACAATGTGAAGCCATGGAAGACCTTTACAGGGGTTTAGTACAGGATATTAAGGAGGGTTGCATGATCACAGTGCTAGCAGATGGAGATCTCAATGGCTATCCATTTTGGGTTGCTAAAGTTATAAAGGTCTTTACAGAAAATGAGGATGTTACAAGTGTTGAAGTACATTGGTATGCCACAAACACACACCCATTCAATGGTGTGTATAAGCTAGAGATGGTAGTTGACAAAAAAAATGGCAGAAAGGGAAAAAGAAAGGGTACGAATATAAATCGTCTCCGCACAGACATATTGAAATTGGAGGATGTTGAAATACTTGTTTATGACTTCAATTTAACAAAGAGGGGAACTCTTCGCTTCAAGACGATAGAGATTCTGAAAAGGTTGTTACCAGAAGGAACAATATTGAGATGGGAGTCTGCTGAAACCAGTCATAGATCTAGAAGAATTTTGAAACCTGAAATGATGGGCATGCATGTGGACTCAGATGGGGCACTAGTTGATGAAAGAGAAGAATATGGAACATCTTCATTAGCATCCAGTGACTCATCTGAAGATGTGAATTCTAATGGCGTGCAAGAAAATATGAGTGATTTTGAATAATTGTTTAAGACAATTTATCTAACTGATGTATGCATTGTTTCTTGAAATAAAATTTTTGATTTCCATATGGTGTTAAATTAGAAGTTATGAGTCACTTTTACGTTGTTAGATCATTTTACTAGCATTTTTTTAAATTTCGAAGATTCACCCTAAAAAAAATATCATCGTTCCAGTATAATCTCTTTTTCGTTTTCAAGCTATATTTTGCACGAAAATTTTGTTTTCACTGCCATTTTTAAAACATGTTCAAAATTGTCCCTAAAAAAAAGACCATCATCCTAGTATACACACTTTTCGTTTTTAGCACTATTTTTGATGTTTTTTTGGCTTTTTTTGGCCAGAGTTCCCGTTTTGAGTTTATAGTTCCCGTTGCAAAGTTTACATTGTTTTCTAAAACTGATACCTAACAAACTACCATTTGCCTTATTTTTGTTCCTATTTATGAAACTTGAATCAAATTCACCAAGAGAGAGTTATGATGATTTTCCCAAGGTCACCTATTTGGGATATAATTCGGGGGCCTATAGAAACCCTATATGTCGTGAACCGTATCTCCGCAAATATAGCGAAGAAAACTATGAAATTTAGGCCTGAGCATCACCACAATTTCAGTTCAAATGGGTTTTAATTTAAGAATCTAAAACATGATAGAAAACAAATTATAGTGAAAATGCCACGATGACCTATTTGAGATGGAATTCGGGTGCTGGCAAAAAGCCATAAATTCCTCAGATCATATCTCCGAAAATATAGTGAGACAAGATCTGAAATTCAGACCCCAGGTTCAGACCAATGTCCTCTCAAATGGGTTTGTTGTTTATCTTTTGAAACGTCATAGGAAAAAAAGTTATAGTGATAATTCCAAAGAACTGTTTGGAGTAGTGAAACCCTAGAATCCAAATCTCTGATACCAAATGTTATGAAACCAGTTCACAAAAAGATAGAAAAGAAAGATAAACACCTCAAAATTCAGCCTCTTCAATGGGGAAACCTCCTTTACATTACACAAATGAAAAAATTTGGATGATACAAATGACAAGACCTCCTTTCTATATATAGGAGTCTAAGTGGTCATAATATAATTAGAGCTGACATAACAATAATAATGTAAGGGCACATAATAACAATAGTGGGCTTCTATGTGGCACAATAATAAAAATATGGGGACTACATGGGAACAACAATATAATAAGTGGTTTGCACTAATAACAATAAGGGGTTACACTAGTAGTATAGGGACCTAACATGGTCAATGTCCATTTTCTTTCAATTTTTATTGAATATTATCAGATTATGAGTTGACAGTAAATTCATGAATCATACATATATTAGAAAATATATGGCTCAATTTTAAATCAGATTTCATGGAATATATTTATACAAAGACAACATTTAGAAATATGTTATTAATTCTTTTTGGCCTTCAAAATTTTCCACAGATAGTCAGTATATCATATTCCATAATCACAATATAGTTTGTTAGAATTTTTTATCTTAGAGACTAACTATATATTCAATAAAATTGACTCACAGTAGAAACCTAGAATTTGAGAAAATTATCGATAGGAAGGAGCTTTTGGAATTCATACTTTAATTAAGACGTGAGAGTGTGTGTGAGGATGAGTTGTGATTGATTTCCCACATCTACCAATAGGAGCATAGACCAATGTACCGAAAGGGGCGAATGTATAGATGGAAAAATGCGTGAGAGTTGGTTACTAATCGATACAAGACAGAATGGGCCTATAGGGGCCTATGTGAAGCAGGAAACCACAATAAAAACAAAGGTAATCTCAAGTCGATTGTTGGTCAGGTAAATAAGGCTATTGTTGGCTTGAGGGGGCTTGACCTAGGTTCAACATTAATTAGCCAAACAAATCCCTACACTATTGGCCCTTTCGGCATTAGCCCATGGAGCACGGACCGAAGTCTCACCCGAAGCAGTATGGGGGGATGTTGGAACCACGTTTCCACACCCTGATATGGTCATGGTGTCATTTAATTCCTTTATTCCTACCTTTGTGCAAGTTGCTATGCTCTAAGGATTGCTAGTTAAGCCCTCTATTTTGTCCTTCAATACCTTCGCGAAAGGGTTTGGTTGTCCTTCGCACAGCCCTAACCCTTGATCTAGAACCTTTCGCGCTGTTAGGGCATCATGTCACGCAGATTCCTAAACTAGTCTAAGTGTCTTATTTATCTTATTAGATACTCACAGTTAGCACCGCATAAGCGTATATTCTTATATTTGTTCAATTATCTAACATAATTATAGACATTCGTGCATCACATAAGCATCATAAAGGAAATTCATACATAGAATGATAAGATGCATTAATCGGAACAAAGACATAGAAATTACGGAACACTTATCTTTATTGATATCTTCCAAGCGATTACAGACTCTACTCGCCCTGCGCACACAGCTACAGGGGTCCATGCACTTAGTTGCAAACTTCTACTCTAGGCCTATGCACACTCAATTGCAGAGCCTCTACCTATGCTACGAACCAAAACTTAGACTTCTTACTTCAGAGTTAGTACTCCCTTATCTTGTGTCTCTCCAAAATTAATTAGAGCTTAGCTCCTTTTATTAAATCCCATGGTCGGCGGACCATGGGTAGATCTCTTACAGCTGAGTTTACTTACAAAACTAAGGGCAGAAAAACCTTTATGAATTATAACACCTATGCATTCTGCGACCAAAAATTGCGAAATCTTTATAAGTTTCTTGCAAAATTGGACCAAAATATGGACTTTTAGCCCCAAAACTATCCTTTGGGGGATCTCGTTCCCTACAGGCCCCTAACATAAACATCATGACTCACCCTTGAGTCACCTTGTAGGTGCAGAGATCTTTGCGTGAAGCCCTTCTAGCTTGACTCATATGACTGAAATCTCAGTCGTGCACTGAGCTATTTCCTGCTTCACGTCTTCCACAGTTTTCTCGGTCACTGTGCCTGCGCTGTGAGCCTGAAGCTTTTGTTGCATTGCTTGCAGAGTCGCAAGTTTGCCTTTGATATTCATTATCACTGTGTAAGCCTCATCTAGCCAAGGCTTTGTTCTCGCCTTGAGCACTGCTTCCTTGTGCAGCACTACGTCCACATGTTCCTTTAGCTGCTTGGCCTCGTATAGCTTGGCTAGTCTCTGTGTCAGTGCGATGGTTCATGCTGTGCCCTTAACCTCATTGTAGTGCTTTTGTAACTCACACACTTTTGTCTCTAGCCTTTATACACTGAGCTCCTCCTACAGGTCTGTTAGGACCTCAAATGACTTCTCGAACTGTTGCGTCCAGTTTACTACTACACTATCCACGCCGATACTGCTTCTGTGATAGCGGTCACTCGCTATTCCTTGGCTCTTGGTAGGGTTGAAGGTTGGGCCTTAAACTGAAACTCTGTAATTTGTAGGTTGAACTCCAACTGAACCCGTGCCATTTTAGTTGAAGTGTCACACACCGTTGTGGCCAACTTGCAGATGTGTACCTCGACCGGGTCCTCCTCTGGAATCGCCAACTCTAGGACCATTCAGCAGGCCTCCTCAACGACCTACATAATCCGCTTTCTCTGATTGGTTGCCTCGATCTCAGCGATGATGGCATCATTTTTCTATAGGGTCATCTTCTCATTGTTGATCCATTATTCATTGATCACTTGGAGGGCGTGGTGCTCTCGGGCCCTCAGCTCTGCAATTACTCCATCCTGCAAGAGGTGGAGTGCTTCACACGGGAGCAATGCCAGGTTCAATATCACTCCCTTTAAGGTGCTGATAGTCGGTCTATCAGCCACATTTTTTGTGGTCAGTGCTCCATTTGGCAACACTATCGCACTGAAAGTCTTCATGTCCAGCATATCGGCAGCCTCTGAAGTGCCAATAGCAGGATGGTGTACACCGTACCTACCTAAGACACGCGGGTCTGCAACTCCTGCAATGATGTTCGGATGATCCCTAAGACGATCTGCTACTATTGTTGAAACTATTGCAAGGCCTCCGTGGTGACATCCCTCTCTATGTCTCTGATATCATGTAAGTCCCCCTCTGTTAACGTGACGGTGTCCAACGAGGTCTTGGTCGCCTTTGATTTCTTCCTGGGCCCTCCTTTCTCCAACTCCCTTGGGTGCTTGATGTGAGTGGATGACTCCTAAGGGTCCGCGTCTTGTTGTTCATATGTTTCCTCCTCCATCTCAGGTGAAGGTGACCTCGTCCCTTTATCAAAGCCTCGCTCTATCCCACCTGTCTACTTCGTGGCCTCGCGCTCCACCTAAGCCTTATCAGCAGCCTCCTTCTTCCTCTTTTCAGCCAGCTGTGTCATCTTAAGCTTGGCCTCCTCCTTTTTCTTCTGTGCGAAAGACTTGCTTCTGCCCATAGCCAAATCTATTGTAGAGGACCACTCTACCGGCCATTGATCAACAACATCATCAATGGCATCGTTCGTTGCTAAATACGACAAGTCGTACCATTTCTGCGTAGGTTCATTTCACACCCTGATGGATATTCGATGGAAGTTGGCTTTGAATTTTGCGTAGCCCTGCAGGTTGGTATACACCATAGGCGACAATCGTGGCTTGCGATTGATGGCCATATGAATGTTCATTTCCATAAAGATCCAAAAGATCTTGCTATCCCTAACTCACTGCGCGTCCTTGGTCGCTCACAATGAGGCATACTTCGCTAATTCAGGGAGGTTTGGCGCAACCGAAGACAACTGGCAGTGCTCTAGCAGCTCCCATGCTAACAACACAATTGATAGCAAGAGCCATGCGTAGTGGAACATCTTGCTGAGCTCTTATGCTTCAGGGCAGTTTGCCAAGAACTCTCCGCGAAGGTAGCCCAACCATTTGAACTAGAATCCTTTAGCGCACTGTGCTGCGAGCGCGACGACAAGTGATGGCACCTCATCGATGCGACACTTAGTCATTACCTTCCCCGCTAAGATCTATGTGTCTACCTTCATAGCAGGGTCGCAGATACTAGATATAGCATATCTGTGTAGCTTCTTCACCAGCTTAAATATTTCTTTCATTGATTTCACGAGAGCTTGTTCGCCACCTTTTCCACCAAAGATCATGGCCGGATTCTCTCTTGTCTATGGAAGTCTCGTTATCCGGTGAATCAACCTATCTATGATGTGTATTGGCTCCTCCAGCCATAGACACCCATCATGCACCAAGCACAGCAGTTGCTTGATGACCAAAAATTTTACCGGGGTGTGGTTGCAGTGCAACACCCAGAGTAGGTTGAGAAACCCTGCATTCTCTACTCCCTTGAGCCACCTCCACAGCTCCAATGAAGTCATTCTCGAATTCATGTCAATGATGCGGTGCATCAGCTGCACAGTCTCTAGGTGTGGGAACTTCTCATGGTCTCCCAAGTCCCTGTCTTTAAGTTTCAACAGCGGCACTCATGCCAAGCATAGATAGTTGAAAATAATTTTGTCCGGCAACAAAGGGGTTTGCAGGGGAGTCTTACTTTCATCAATATCCTTCGACACATTGGACTTAGGCTTGCACGGAGGGACATACTCTAGCAACTGAATAATAGGGTCCGTGCCCTAGGCTTCAACCTCCTTGACTTCAACGGCCACATCCTTGTCATCCATCAGGATGTCTTCAATGTCTTCTTCCTATGGTTGTAAGTTTATGGCTTTTCCCTTCTCTTGTGTAGTAGGCTTTGGTGGGTTTCTTCTTGGTGATGTGCGCACCGGTATGGCAGGATCCTTGCCCTTATTATCCTTCATGATTTCATTGGTTGGGGTCGGTTTTGTTCTCAGCATCCTCGGTGATTTAGGGACCTCTGCCAATACTTCAACCACTTCCAAAGCAACTACTTCTACCTCTATTTTCATTTCCTTTGCCGCCTCCTCTACTACCTTTTTGGTATTTATAATTTTTGCGGGTACCCACATAACACTTTCTAATAGTGCTCGCACCGTCTCTGGCAAGTTTGCAAATTTGGTAGTCTCCTTGAAAGTCTTGAAGAATTCTTGGTTCATGGGTGCCTACGAGCTCAACAACTCAATTATAAAAATGCCAAGTGTTTTACGCTGGAAAGCCACTTGTAATTTATAGGGCATTTTGAATTCAAATTTGATCATTCCCCCCAAATTCAGTCCATTAATGCTGGATTGGCAGCAGATTTTCAAGGATTTGATCCATAAATTTTGCCTTAAGTGCCAGTTGCCCACTCCATTTGGTGAAAGAATCATTATCTTCACGCTTGTAATATGTAATTGGAATTCGAATTCGAATGGTACCTATGGCTGAGTCATTTTTAACATCATCCCTTGTTTCTTCTCCAACGAGCTGGGCATAGATGTGGGCCGAAATTCCTAGGGTTGGATTAAATTGAAAAGGATTTTGCTTATATCCATGGGTTTTGGAAGTGCATAGTGAATCTTACCATGTGGTTCTTTCTCATTTCAATTGGTTTTGGGAGATTCATTATCACCATTGCCATTGTTCTCATTTTCATGTTTGATATAGAAAATGGTTCCAGCCAGAGGCGGTCCAATGGCATTCCCAGTGGCCAAATATCTGGTACTGAAGTCCTCCCTCGTCATAGGCATGTATATGTTCTGAGTTCCTGTGGGCATGAACATTGTGAAATCTATCATGCAGCCAACCATTCTTGGAGGCTCGTGGTCAACCAATCTTTGGCACGGCGCATCTAAGGATATAGCACAAAGAAACATATCAAAAATTGATAATTACTACTAAGATTACCTCATATTTGATCGAGAGTGACAACCATGACACCTATGTCTACATCATTTCCCACACATAACTTGCACAATGTAAAAATCGATGCTGTGATTAAATTATATATATTGCTTGCCTTGTTATTCATAAATTTGATATAGGTTACGGATGATTTTAGCATACCCGTGCAAATACTCTCCACCAGGTGCGTCAGCATTCGTCATAACCTGATCACACGAATTTGTCAAAATCGTAATAATGAGAGAATTAATTCGACATAGTATAAATAAATATTATGACGAAATACAAATTAAACCTGCTTAAACATAATTTTTCACAATATCTTCGCAAGAATGCACTGACAGTTTATACATTGCAACCAGAAGACAATATAACATATGTCCAAATTCAATAAGTTTATAAAAAAATTTGGCATCTTGATGAAGGGTTCAAAGCCTGGGGAATAGCAAGATTTGTACTTCTCACATCTAGAGGCAAAATAAAAACACTAGATAAAGATTGTTGCTTTGCTTCATTGAAGACAAACTGATAAAATACCACTATCTTTATCCAAATAAGCCATCAAAGTTAAATCTCAAAATCATCATCTTCATCCAACATTAAGGCCTGAGCCGTAGCTTCTTTCTCTTCATTATACTATTACTCTAGTACAAGCTAAAATAAACCTACTAACCATCATGTATACGCCATTGTGTACATAGTCGGTAAAGAAATAATCGCCATAGAACTCAACCACAGGTTCGGTTTTCACTTGAGATAACCATAGTCGATCACCCAAAGTAATTAGTGCATCACGTTAGATTACATGCAACAACATACGGTCATCGAGAACGCGTCCTATAACTCCAGATTCACACAACTTTTGCCCCATTGTTGCATTATTAGTCTTCTCCTCACCTGAATCCTCCATTGTTTCACACAGAAGTGTCTCCCCACTTTAACCTCCACTTGTGTCATCCATTATCTCCCAGCGTTTGTGCTTATTGCAGACGGACCCAGAATCAAGATGACTAGTTAATGTAGAGGGATACCAAACCCTACCTAGAAGAATGAAAGAATGAAGGCTATTCTAAAAGCAATGAAAGAAGCGAACAGTTAAAGAATGAAGTCTTGACCGATACTTCGATCTTTACTCCGTTGATTAAAAAATTATGAAATTTATAGTAGTAGCGAGAGCATAATCATGCATATATGTTTCTTTATCGTTGATATAGATATATATACTACTACTTCTTTACTATTTGTCAGACCAACCTTTCTTTACTATTTGTCAGACCAACCTCTTTCAAGTGATTGATGGACCAAACAATAAGAAAAAGAATAGCACTGCAACAAATAATATCGATAAGAAACAACAACTGCTTCCATTCAAGCCAGTCATTCGTAGGCTAGTGCATCAAGGTAGATTACATGCAACAACATACCGTCATCGAGAATGCATCCTATAACTCCCAATTCACACATCTTATGTCGTATTGTTGCATTATCAGTCTCCTCCGCACTTGAATCCCCCATTGTTTCATGCAGAATTGTATCCTCACTTTCACTTCCACTTGTGTCATCCATTATCTCCCAGCTTGTGTGCTTATTGCAGATGGACTCGGAATCAAGTTGACTAGTTAACGCAAAGGGATCCAAAGCCCAACCTAGAAGAATGAAAGAACATCGAGTTTCAAAAAGAAGTCCACAAACCATTTCTATAATGAATTTATAACCACTTTGATCGAATGGCTGAAACTTTTGCAATCGTCTAACATATAATCTTATGGCACACAAGGATGACATGTGGGCAGAGAGGGGAGTTGATTTCAGAGGGGAACATGTAATAATAGAAATATTGTTAAAAGTGATTGTTTGTTAAGTTTTATTTATTTGATTTTATGATGGTGGTCTAAGACTTATTTTTTCATTTTCATAATAAAAATTAAAATAATAATTACACCTTACGGTGTAATAATAGAAACATTGTTAAAAGTGATTGTTTGTTAAGATTTATTTATTTGATTTTATGATGGTGGTCTAAGACTTATTTTTTCATTTTCATAATAAAAATTAAAATAATAATTATTTTTGTATATATTGATAATTGGACAAAATTTGCATTATATATAAAGGTTAAATATAAAGAGCTTGAAATTTGTTAAAAGGAAAATTAGAAATGTGCATTAAGATAACTAAGAGCTTGAAGTTTGCTAATAGGAAAATTATAAATGTGCATTAAGATAACTCATAAAATTAAAAAAGATTTACATAGTTAAAAAAAATCTTATAGATTTACATAGTTAAAAAAAATCTTATAAATATTTATAGATTTAAAAAGATTGGTAAATGACTAAATAACCATATATATAGCAATATAAATATCAAAATATGACATGAACATAAAAGATTATTAATAAGGCCTATTGGGGTAAGCCTTTTGGTCCTTCTTGAAGCAAGATTGTTTTCCATCCTTCTCATTATGAATCAATGATAGGATTAGAGCTAGTGAACTCAATTGTTTCCTCTTTTCCAACATAGATACCATAAACTTTGAAGTTGAGACCAAATATCACCTTGTAGATAATAATGACTTTGGTCTCAAGTCTTCTTAAATGGTCAATAGACTTTGGGACATTGTCTTTGCTCTTCCACAACAACAACCAAAGTTTTAGCTAGTGAGTAAAACTCCATGTTATGGAACACCTTTGTATCCATGGACCTTAAAACTCTCTATCCCCCAACCAATCCTAGAATATGGCCATAGTATGATTCACAAAGATATGTTGGCAAATCTTCTTCAAATGTCAATTTGCTTACCAACAACTACTTGAAGATCATTGGAGGTGAGTTATAGATATCATTGTCTTGCTTTGTGGGTATCCTTCTCAACCCTATAGTAGCAGGAGCACTAAAAGGAATCTTTATATAAGGGAGTATGCCCGTTCAAATTGTGGGAAACAAAGGCTATGTGGAGAGAGGTTAAGGTAATGGCATGTGTGTAGTTTGTTATCGTTGTTATAAATCATGGTGGGATGAATCTATGGAGGGATCCCCCTTTGCATCCCCATGGTTGCAAGCTTTAATAATAGGATCCTGGATCGAAATGTTTTGATTTTCTTGTAGAGAGTGGGTGAAGGCAGTATCTTGTAGTTTGATATTTCTATTTCTACTCGTGTTGAAGTTTTGATTGTTAATGTTTCTCATATTCTTTTTCAAGATGAGTTCAAGGCTTATGTGGCAAGGGAAGGTACATGAGAGATCATGGGTGAGAATTTATCAAAATGTTGTGTTTGTTATTGTTTGGGGCATGCAATATGTTAGTTTTCATCCTCTTTGTCGAGTGGAGTCTGGGGAATCCATGACATAGTATGGTATAACAGAGCCGTTGATAAGATCCTTTATGTTTTTGTTCTTTCCTATGCAATTGAATTACTTTTCTTGGAATTTTACTCTTGTCTTCCCACTTTTGGTGGAGGCCTCTGTCATAGGCCCATGCAATGGCCTCCTCACTCTAGATCTCGTTGGGCTATTGTTTCTTGAATTCAATAAGGGTACTTTACTTTTCCCTATGTTCTTTGTGATAAGTAAGTTCGACATCAAACTCTTGATTTCCTTGTGGTGCATTCAATATCATTGTGGCCACATAAATTATTATCATGTTATTTCAGTCAGTTTGCAAGGTTTAGTGCATTGGAAGTCTGTTAACATTTTGGGGAGGCCCTCCTCTCATAGTGTGCCTTCTCCCCCTTCCTAAGAGTGAACACTTTAAGATATTCGAGGGGAAATATTGCAATTTTAATTCAAATACAGTCAATTAGCTACCACAGTCTCAACCAGTATGGACATCTTAATTGATCAAAACTTGAATCCTCAACAAGTAGAAGATGACATCAACAAGCTCTAGCTCTAAACTGATGAGATGGGGCTCACTATTACTGCAGGAAAACATTCCTCTGCTTTAGTCAGTAACTTTGACAATGCATCTCAATTTCCTCTACCAAGCTTAAATGTCCATGTTATAGAAATGATGCAAGTCCCCTCCTAGGAGGAGGGACATTCATATGTTTAAAAGTATTGTTTGTATGAAATTTTTGGTTTTCTTACTTTTAGGGGACTTCTATCATATATATGTGTGTGTGTGTGTGTGGTAAAATGTTATGCCAGTTCTCCTATCAACATCAATGGTGGGTGGGAAGCCTATTTTTTGTATTTCTAATGTAATATTGTGCCTAGGACATGAGCTTTATTAATATAAAATTTCTATATATTTTCAAAAAACATATTTATGTAATATGTTCATTAAAATAAGCTTTATGTATTTGATTTCTGAATTGATTTTAGGATAAATTATCTCTTTATTAAAAAAATATGGATTAATGACTAAAATGTTACATAAGGATAATAATATGCATTTAATTTTACATAAAATATTATATAATTTCTTTGGTAACCATGAGGATTAGCTTAGTTGGTCAAGTCTCTATTGTTAAATGCACCTTTTATTGAGAGGTCATGGGTCTCTTGAGCTTAGGCTCTCTGGTTGACCTAAGAAGAAGTGATCAAGAAGTGATCCTTTTGTGTAGGTGATCATTTCCTGTAGATCTATACCTAAGAAGAAGTGATCAAGAAGTGATCATTTCATGTAGATCTATTATTTGGTACAATTATTCTATGGACGTAGTGATCACTAATCTCCAAAAATCGTAATATATATATATATATATATATATATTAGTGATCAAGAAGTGATCCTTTCGTGTAGGTGATCCTTTCCTGTAGATCTATTTGGTACAATTATTCTGTGGACCTAGTGATCACTAATCTCCAAAGATCGTAATATATATATATATATATATATATATAATGTATTTTTAATAATTTTTTATTAAACTATTATATAATTTTAATATAAAATAAATATTGTAATGTAATATAATGCAAATTATTGTTGGCCTTAAAAGGTAGCTCTTTATGGCATCACTAATCTCCAAAAATCGTAATATATATATATATATATATATATATATATATATATATATATATATATATTACATAATGTATTTTTAATAATTTCTTATTAAACTATTATATAATTTTACTATAAAATAAATATTGTAATGTAATATAATGCAAATTTTTTTTGGCCTTAAAAGGTAGCTCTTTATGGCAGGGTGATTACACTTAGGGATTACCAAGTCTCATCTGAGTAATGAGTAAAGTAGACTAAGAGTAAGGTATTTCATAACTTTCAAAATCATATAACAAACAAAATTCAAAATTATGAATTCAACATATCACTTACAAAAATTAAATTTAAATAATAAAAAAATAACAATCATTCACTTACCAAAATTAAACTTAAATAATAAAAAAATAACAATAATTCTTTATAACGACTCAAAATAAATTTAATTAATTTCAATAATATTAACCTATTTATTAATTAAAAAATAATTAATAAATATTAATATTATACTATTATATAATAAGTCTCCATTTTATATTTCTCCATTATGAATAGCTAATGGTCTATTTCTTACGAGAAAGTCAATGAGGGTGGGTGTAATAAAAATAAAAAGTAAAATACTGGTTTTAATTTACAATCTTATAAGTTTTCACAAGATTCAAACTTGGGTATTTTTTCTTTTAATATATGTATTTTTAATTTTAATATTTAAAAAAAATCGTTTTTCTTAATACAAGGTTCAAACTTGGCTATTTGTCCTTTTAATATATGTAATTTTAATTTTAATATTTAAAAAAATATTTTAATTTTAATATTTAAAAAAATGGTTTTAATTTTAATATTTAAAAAATGGTTTTTCTTAATACATGTAAATGAATATTTATTCATTTTTCGACTTATTAAAGACGTATTATACCTAATTAAATGTTGATAGGTACACATAAGGTAAAAGATATTTCTAATGTAATTATTTTACAACCTAGTTATACATAAATGAGAATTTACTCATTCGTTAAAGTCATTGAGGTATTTTGAACTTATTATACTTAGTTGAGTATTGTTAGATATAGATGAGGTAATAAGGAAATTTAAGGCAATTATTTTACATCTTAATTATACAATAGTGATGTTTTAATCATACAATAGTGATGTTTCAAAGAATAAAAGTGGTAGTCCAAAGTATTAGTACAAAACCATATAATGTACAAGACTTCGAAATGTGAGAGAAATATCAACTATATTTTTTAATGTATTAATTAGTAACATGTAAGGGAGTCAAGAAGATTATTTATGCATATTACAAATTATGTTAACCTATAGAAGATTAGCTAGATAAATTAGTTTTTTCTATTTAATGGAAATAAAATATGAAAATATTTTGAGAGGAAAGATAAAGGGTATGGATTTTGGATCTAAAGCATTATAAGATAACTACTTTATCCAAAAGTTATTTTTTTATATAAATATATCTCGGATATTAGATGATTGAGATTTAGGAGGTAAGAAATTTGAGACTTAAAGGGAACATGAAATGGGAAGTAAGAGTAAAGAAAAGAAAAGAAAACCATAATAAAATAAGGAAAAGTGAGGAAAATTGTTGAGAAAAAGGTGAAGGAAAATAGACTGAAATAGATTAATAAAGTAAAATTTATGTTTTCAAGTTACTTGTGATCCCCACTTACCTTTGTTATGATGAAAAATGAAGAATGGAGAAGGAAGGGATGTAGGTATGATGAAAATAAAGAATGGAGAAGGAAGGAATGCAAGTATGATGAAAAATGGAGAATGGAGAAGGAAGCAATGCAAGTACGATGAAAAATAAAGAATGGAGAAGGAAGGGATGCAAGTGACAAAGTAGGAGAAAGGCATCTATTGTGGATCCATGTATGTTGAGGATTTGTGAAGGAAAATGGTGGTGAGAGGTAGAAAGGAAGAGATGTATAGAGTTTAAAAAATTGAAAATATAGAAAGAAAGATATAAAAGGAGAAGAACATGTAAAAGACAAAATGGAAAATCAATATATGGAAAAAGGATTTTGAAATTGATCTTCGTGTAATTATAAATATATTTATTCGAGAGGTACCATGGTGCATTTTTGAAATAGAGCAAATTAATCTTGAGGGGGGAAGGAGGTCCTCTTGATATGAGCACACCAGTAACATATATGTGGAGTTTATGGAGTAGATTAAGGTCTGAGTTGATCACATGAAGTTTGTGATATTTGGTTGTATTAAGTATGTTTGTCTTATTTTTCCTACATTAACTACTATAGGTACCCTATTATACCAAGGACAATGTATCATAGGGTGAGGCTAAAAATTATCATCTAGCTTTTCTACGATCCTACATGATTGTGTCTCTAGAATATCCATTAGTGAAGGCACACTGAGCTTTGAGAAAATTTGTCATGAAGGTGTATTACAAGTTAATGGTATCCCTCTTGATTATTTTAGTATTTATCATACATTTTTGGAAGATTGGTATTCTTTTAGGAAGGATGCCCAATGAAGTGATTATTTGAAACTAGGCTTGTGATGTTTGCAATCCTTGTGGATGGCACAACAAGCATGCATGCACACACAACACTACCAAGGGCTTCTTCCTTTTCCAATACAATCCTTTACATTAAATGAAATATAGAATTATGGTCCATGGAGTAGAAAAAATAGCCATGTGATCCTTAAGTAGTGAATAGATTATTCCTTTGTTGATAAATAATGAAACTTGCTTACCTAGTGTCTGTAGATTTCCCAGGCATGGATATGCAATTTGATTTTCCCTCCAATTTATCATGACCCCTTTAAGAGGGACCCTTTATGAATAACTAGAACATTTATATTAAAATTATAAGGAATGAGTAGTAGAATACAATTTTCGACATGATAATTACTTCCTACTAAATTTCAAACAATAAATTTTATGCCATTGCTATTATTGAATAATTATACTCATAAAAATTCAACATTAATTTGCAACAAAGACATTAAATATCATAGAGACACAACCATTCAAAATAGACACAAAATATTTTCACCTCGGAAACCCAATCTTGGGAGAAAATCCAACAATATTTTCTTGAGGAGAAATTTTCTTTCAACAAAGTTTATAAATAAGATATCTTCTACAAATCTATGCCAATATACAAGTCAAAATACAAGTCAAACCTGGTCAAATAACATCATGTCAACATTGGTAAAAACGCTTAGAAAATCAAAAGTCAACACTAGTCAAACAATAAAACTTTACAGTCAACTCAACCTAGTCAAACTTGGCACTACGATCTGTGGTCAACCCGCTCGTGCGGCCCACCGACTAATCAAATTGCAATCATATCCACATGTCTAGTCTTCGGTCAAAGATGTGGTTAAACTTGTACATGTGGCCTCCAAAAGCTCGACCAAACAATTTGTCAACTTCTCAGTCAAATTTTGTCAAAGATAGCTCAGTCAAGTTCAGTTAATTCATTGGTTATTCAACCCTTCCTTCTCACATGTGCGGCCAAAACAAGAGTGAAATATAATAGATGATCTAAAACAACAAATTTTCTCCTTGGGAAAATTCCTCCTCCACTAGTAAAGATTGAGTGAGTTTGCTATGTTGATTTTTTCCTCTCGCATGTTGTCTATTTATATAAAGCTCTAAGGTTGAGTAGAGACGCATCAAGTTGGTTTCTTATCACAATAAACCCCCTCACTAATGGAGCTTACATCACAACTCAACATCAGACTACAAATGTTTACCCCACTTGGGTCAAAAGCCCCAAGCAATAAACAATTCAAACTCGCTCTGTAAAAGATAGATCACTCCATCCCAGAGCACAAAGTGAGTGTCATGGGCCATTCACCCCTAGCCAAATAAGAATGCCCCCATGGGTGAATGTATCATTCTCCCCTAGTCAAATCAACATGACCCCATGAGAGAAAATTTGCCCTTAGGGGTTTTATCCCTAGCCAAATTAGTAGGGCCTAATGGGTAAATGTATCATTCCCCCACTAGTCAAATCAAGGTGATACTGTTGGAGCTATGGAAGATCTCCTTCCAAAATATCCACAATAAGAAACTTATAAGGATCCAATCCCTATTGGAAAAAGGAGAGAATCTCCAAGAAGATAAAGTATTGGTGATATTGTATGAGTCTTTGTTCTTTTGGCCAAAGAGTGTTGTTAAGTGAAGCGATGGCAGGAAGGTTGAATAAGTGCTCACTTGTTTTTTTGATAGTTTTTGGCATAGAAAGAAAAGTGATGATCCTTCAAAGCCTTTCAAAAATAGTCTATCTCAAATTAGAAAATAAGTTACCTTGGGCCATAATTTATGCCCCTAAATCTATGTCCAAATAAAAAAAATGCATGCAAATTATATTAAACTTATATTTATCATAAATGAAAAATACATCTATATAATAATAATAACATAGAAATGAGCTCAATGACACTGAGACTTTATTTTAGGAAAATGATAACATCCCTTCTATTAACTAAAAAAATGATAATATTTTTTTTAAATAAAGATTAATGTATAAAAGAGTGATAATGTTTCTTTTAATATAAAACAATTTATAAAAATAATAAGTAATAAAACATATTAGGAAAATTTTGATAAAATAATTAATAAAATATATTAGGAAGAAAATCCTTTATTACAAATTCAATACCAATTTTTTTTTATAACCTAGGTAAGGACGTCGTCATTTTATTTTATTTTTATCTCAGATGCCAATCACTGATCGAATATGAAGTTTGCGGAATATGGGCTTTTGTTATTCCCTTCTAATTGGGAATATAAGCAACTAACAGAGGATTGATACTTAGCTTATCATTGCATGTGTGTTTTACCAAGTATCTCATTCACGATAAAACGTGCTGATCGATCGGTGGCAGGTTCAGGACCTTGGATTTTGCTCACTGTCTCTTTCTCACCCTGGAATCGTGTCCCACCTCTTTCAATGACTCCTGTTCTGTTTCAATCAACAACGTAATCTTAGTTATGCCCCACGAGTCCATTTTTTCAACATTACCGCTTTGTTCGCCGCTGATTTTCTTCATACCGCCCATGCCTTTCGATCATACAGAATCCCCACCACAGGGCCTAGTGGCATTCAAAAGCACCATACTCTACGACGCAATTGGTATTTACGTGATACGAGAACGCTGAAAGTAGAAAATCATCATCGTTTCAATTTCCATCTGGTCATGCTTATCAATCTAACACAGTGCAACAAGCGGAATTTTAAAGGTTTTGCCATTTCAGTATTTAGATTATTGATTCCAGATATATCATGATAATAAAAACAGTGTAAATTCATTTTATTCCCATATGTATGATAATTTTTTTCAATAATGAAACTTTACATCAAGTAATTTGAATTTTATTAATGTAGAATAAGTTTACAATTAAACAGAAATGTTATTGATATTATATAAGTGCATCAAATTTATATTAAAAACACACAAAAATTAAATATATTTTTAAATCTCAACCGTATACCGTTAATTTAATTAAAAAATATATATTTTTATTATCAATATATTTTTTAACGGTTATGTTCAATTATTTAAAAATTATACATTTCTTTACCACTATGATTTGAATTAATTGCTTAGTAACAACATATAAATATCAAAACACTTTTTTATACTACATTTCACATTGCTTAAAAAATTTATAAAATTTAAACTAAAATTATAATTTTATTTGGAATTATTATTATTAATAAAAAAACAATAATATATGAATTAAACATATATACATTCTAAGAAATTATGTAAGAAGATTTTTAATTATATGGATTTTATTTCAATATCATGTTCAAGACTATAACTTATTAATATTACATGCCTAAAAATCATAATTCATATTTATATGACACTTTTCTAATTAATTAATTTAATTAAAATGATAGAATAAACATAACTGCTTTTGAGAATATTATTAATCTTTAATTTGTTACTATTTCTAAAAATAATTTAGAATATTCTGTCAAAACTAAATCCCTGCCATCTATTTAATAATTATTAATAATTAAATTAAAATTCTACAAACCATATCTATAAAATAAACAAGCTCAAGAAAATTAGTTTTTCTTTTATTTTCAATTATTTCTAAAACAAAAGAAAAATTAATTCTCTTATTAATTAAAATAACTTAAACAGCTTCACTATTTTATAGAGATTAAATTTTCATCTATTTTATATATTAAAAAATTAACATAAATCATAAAATATTACAACTGATTTTTTTATTACTTCAAGAGATTTGATCTAGCGTGATTAAAATGAATATATATTGATTATAATTATATCATATTAATATAAATATTTGGAGGAAAAGTTAAATTTCAATGAATATATATTGATTATAATTATATCATATTAATATAAATATTTGGAGGAAAAGTTAAATTTCACCCCTAAGCTATATGTAAACTTTTTTATCTCCTTTTTAAAATTTTGTATTCCAATTTCCTAAATATTTTATCTCCTTTTTAAAATTTTGTATTCCAATTTCCTAAATAAGAATGTTGTTTATTTTTTTCTAAAAAATTCCCTACCATTCATGAATCATACCCTTAATTAAAATTGTCTTATATTACTGGTATCCCATTCAAATTATATATATATAATTCAAATTCAATTTTTTCCTCCTAAATTGTGATTTCATGTTCCTTATACAAATAGATACAGCTATTGATGGACGATAACGGGAAAAAATCTGTGGTGGTGTAAGGTCAATTTACTTTTTCATTTCTTTGTTCAACCATTTTCTCTATAAATAGAAGCGAGAAGTTTGACAACCACAAGCACATTTGCAATTTCCATTTGCCTTTCAAATCGAATTAGACTTTAGTTGCAGCAATACTATGGTGAGATCTAAATTATGAAAGATCCATGTCTCTTTGCTTAAATATATAGACTGTATTTTGTTAATTGCTTAGATTGATTAACGTATTGTGTTGTTTTGAATAATGGAAGAAGATTATTAAAAGAAAGGATTTCCTGGTATGGACATGAATTCTGAGGTTTCGAAATGGATGTCGCTCGAATCAGCGGTATGCTTTCCAAACCAATCAGAGGAAGCCTTACAAACTAAAACAGAAGAAGAAGAGGAAGAAAAGGAGAGATTCAAACGCCCCCGGACAAGTTTGGACAATGAAGATGACGTGGAGGAATTTATGGCTTTGATGGACAGAATCGAAGAAACAAAGAAACTTTTGAAAAGAAAGAGCATGAATTTCAGTGGTAGTAGTATAAGCGCAGGAGGAGGTATTAATGCAGTGGAGGGATATCAGAGGCAGCTAAAGAAAAGAATAAAGAAGCAGAAGAAAGCGTTCAAAAGGGTAACGGCCCTTTTAAAACGAGAATCTTTCTAGATGTGGTTACGCCCGCTAAATGCTCGCATGATCACGTGGATGATGTAAACAACGAGGACGTAGAAGCCCCTCCAGGGTTAGAGCTACAGCTATTCCCCTATCGGTAATGTGATCTACCTGTACCTGTATAGTGTGTCCCTGCAGGCTGATGATTCCCTACCATCCATTACTCACCCACTCTGTTATGTTGCGGGTATGATTGTAACAAGTCATGGAGAATTCCTACTGTAACTCTGCTCCATTAAACATTTTATGTTTTATTATTTTTTTAATACCAACAGGAGTATTTCAAAATCTATGAGAGTAAGTTACTGGGATTAGGTGAACTTTGACTTGACAAGCCAGCCACAAGCTCTGATTGGTTGTACCTGCTCATTCTGATCGTACTGGATAGTAATTTAAACCATGTACGTCATGATTGCCGGAACAAACTTATTAAATGATCTGTAATCTCATTTCATACTTAGTGATGCCATGATAACATGTTAAAAATAATTAAAAATTCATAATAATATTTTACAATTATATGTTTTTTTTAGAGATTGATTGAACGTTACGAGGAATATTACATTAGTGAAACTTTTTTTTATTAGTACGAAAAAACCATGATTTTATATTAATATGGGATGATTTACATAAATAACATATTTTCTGTCGAATACCATCCCAGATAAACAAAAGCATACACATAAGAAGTCTATGAAAAAATCACCATACAGACAAAACCTCCTATGAACTGCGACTAGGAGAAAAAAAGTGTGTGACCATACATAGAAAATAGTATGATATTTATATACAAACCAAAAGGTTAGGTAGGAGAAGCAGATAAAAACCATACTGATATAGAAACACTTTCTATAAGGAGAAGGAAAACTGTCCTCGCAGAAAGACTTTGAGAAACCAAGTGGCCCAAAAGAAAACCAAGAAGAAAAAGCAAAAATATTAAGATAAAAGAAAAACCAGATACAGATTATGTTTCAGGAAGGGAGAAATCCTTTATATGATAAGTAATGTTATGCAGAAGAATGTCCATCTTCCAATTACCTGGCTGAAGTAGTAGCCCTTTTTTTGACAAATTGTTTGCTTGAACATCCATCTTCCAATTACTTGGCTGAAGTAGTAGCCCTTTCTTTGACAAACTGTCTGCTTGAACATTTTGTGACCTGTTCACATGTTGAATAGAATAATCTTTTTTTCTTTTCCAATAAAAATCGATTCCGTTCATCCATCCTGTTAATAATTGATTTTTTATGGAAAGTTTCTCTATGACAAGATCAGTTATGATTTTAGGGTTTTCGTAGATGTGTAGAGCTGGAATGTCAAATAAAGTACTGAGATATAAGAGACTTGAAAGTGTCATTGCTTCAGCCTTGTTGTTTGTATCTTCTCCTCCATTCCAATGGATGTAGAAGTTTTGATGTTCATTCATGGAGATGAAAATACCTCATGCACATATTCCAGTTTGGGCTTCCCCAACAGGGAAAAACTTTGTTTGCTGACTTTGTTCTTACATTGTTTGTTCTCAGGCAAACAAAAGTTATAGAGGGAGATGATCTTGTAGTAAATTTGCTCAAAATTTTTTAGTTTGTTTTGAAACATAACCTTGTTTCTCCACTTCCAAATTATCCAAAATACAATTTGTGGGATGGATCTCTATAACGATTTCTATACACTCCACTATTCAAGTGAGTCTTTAAGAAAAGAGTGTTTTATAAGACTGAAGCCTAAATAAGAAGATAATTTCCTCCATACCTAAGAGGTGATGCTGCAATTAAAGAACATATGATAGTTATTTTCCCCTTCAGCTTTACAGATTAAGCAAAAACCCGGTCTTATCCATTGTCTCCTTTGCAAATGGGAATAAGCATGTGAAATGTGACAGAATGTTTCGTAGAGAGGCGTAGATAATCACAAAGGATAAGATATCTTGCTACGGGTGAGAATTTAACAGCCTGTATACGCTGTTGTACACGGCCGCCTGTCTATCTAGTGGCACAGGTGGCACTGCATCAAAAGTTGTCACAGCCATGGTTTTATAATTATGTTAATAAGTATTTAGGTATATTTATTTTGAAGTAGGGTTTCTAGAATTTTAATTATCAATCTCATAAATTTATTTTAAATATTTGTAATTTTTTCATGAGTGAATATTATTTAAATAAATTTATTTTAAATATTTGTAATTTTTTCATGAGTGAATATTATTTAAATATTTTATTCAATTATTTAATTTTTTAATTTTTTTAATGTTTTATTTTGATATATATTAGCAAAATTTTAACTTTATGACAAATGAACAACATTACAAATCATAGAACAACATTACACATTATAGTGGGCTACAGAATCAACCTTTTAGCTCAATAATTATTAGTAATGTTAATAGATATGTCTATTTTAGAATAGGGATTATCGAGTTTTAATTTAATTATAGCACCGAGAAGACTCTCCAACCCAATAATGTATAACATTGATTAAGTCAAATTACATAAAAGTTAAATAAAAATAAAAAATTAAAATTAAATAAAAAGATTAATGTAATGTAATGTAAACATTTTAACTAAGTCAAATTCAAAAATAAAAATAATAAAAAAATAACCATATAAAAATAAAATAAGAATAAGAATAAAAATTCTTACGGTATTGACCCATGGCATTCATGTGTATTATAGCCTATTTAAATGAATAGAATGAACCAACTTAGATCTTTGAATCTACCAACACCCAAGAGGGATCAAATTTCGATTCTCTTGATATGCAAACCTATTTTAGAGTGAAGACTTGGTAGATCTAGAGTTAAGATAGATCCACATAATATTCTAAAATATTTTTAGTAGCATACGCTAATGAAAAGCTAAGATTTATTTCCTAAGTAGTATACATGTTTTCTCTTTTTAATTAAATTTATTAATTAAAAAACATGTCATATGAACAAGTGTCATATGAAAAGAGTTGGGGTTTTTTTGGTCATTTAATATTGAGAAATCATAGTATTGGCCCATGGCATTGTAACAATGACTATATACAATTTAAGAATCTCCATGGTTAAGAATCTTATTACTTGTCTTTTAAAATGTATATATATATATATTTAGCACATATATTAATTAATTTTTCCTATTGGGCTTTGGATTGATGGTGAATGGGTTTACTTATAATGCACTCCATGACTATAGTCTTTCTATATTTTTGTTAAAGTTTACAAAAAAACTCTGAAAAACGTTTATTTCATATACTATTAAACTATATCATTGGTATATATAACCAAACCAATCTGTATATTAAGATAATCAATAAAATTAATAAAGTTTCATATAACATAAAATGTTCTTTGGCCAGGAGTGTTTAGAGATGCAAAAAGATGGGTAAAAGTTTATATGCATTTAATTTTGGAACTATTAAGTTTTAAGATGGACCAACCCCTCTAGGTTCAAATTTTTATTTTAATACAAAATTAAGAAAACTTTTGCACTTCGAGGTATTTATCTAGAATTAAATGAATTGATAAATAAGAGTTAAATGATTTAATAAATCCAAAATAAAATGGACCTGGACTAATTTATTTTTTAATATTTTTCCTTTTTTTTTTTAAATTGGTAATAAATAAGAACTAAATGAATTAATAAATCCAAAACAAAATGAATCTAGCCTAATTTATTTATTAATATTTTTCTTTCTTTTTTTAAATATATTGATTAATAGTAATAATTATTAAAAAAATATGGTGATTGATAGTAATAAAAATGTCTGGTTTCTAAACCAGAACTATTACATAGTTGCTCATATTCCACTCTACTACTATATTCAGAAGCACAAAAAAAATTCTAACCCAAGCTTTATGGCACCTCTTGCTAAATATTCTAAACAAGTGCCTTTTGTAAACTTTGCAAAAAACTCCTGACAACAAAATAAACGTACATAACGTCAAAGGATTTTGAAACATAATAAAAAGGTCTAACGGCTAATAGTGCTGTCTATTCTGTTATCCCTTGGAGTTCAAAAAATTCAAAATATACGTACATAACGTTAAAGGATTTTGAAACATAATAAAAAGGTCTAGCAGCTAATAGTCCTGTCTATTCTGTTATCCCTGGTTCCTACCTCGTGGACTCTCTTCGTCTTTTTCTTGTTCATCGCTGGTTCTTCAATGCTTGAAACCTGCTCAAGGACAAACTGAGCTACACTAGTGAAAAGATTTTCATGCTATGGGAGTCTAACACCCATTGTAACCAACTCTATTCTCACTTTAATTTAGAACTTCTCCAATTTGCTTTGCAGTAGTGCAAATTTTTCATTTCATTTTCCTCAGTTGCATTCCTCTATTGCAGAACATTCAACGTACCCTCCATTACTTCTAAAACCCTGTCCAAGAGCTGATTCGATTTCTCCTATTCATTCCATTTATTGGATTTCTTCTATTCATTCAAATAATTGGATGGCCCACGGTCCGCCATGGCAAGTCTATTTGGCCTTTCTCTTATAAAGCCAATTCGTAGCCCATGGACGTGAGCACTTTAAACTACTGCAACACATCCTCGAAGAAGAAATGCACCAAGAAATTCTGCTCTCCCACTGTTAATAATTCATTGTAGCTCTGTCACTAGAGTTCTCAGCGATAGAACATCACAAAAGTGGATATTGGCATCACCATCTTTCATCCGACATACCAAGATTTTCGAATCCATTTTTGGATTGCGTAGAGCATGGGATATATCGAGATTGATATAGAGGGGCAAAGCAAGTAATTCCATTCTACCAACATTGAATGTAGAAACAAGGTCGAGGCCCTTCTCACATTGATATTCTAGTTCCCACCTTGGAGTATTAAATTCTACTGCCACCTGTGTGAGCGAGGGGATCGAGTTGACTGCCAAATGTTATAGCTATTTTGACATGAGTATTATAATTTGTGATCGTGGCATTAATATGAGCGTCCAATATTCCTTCTTTGCAAGCTCCGGTGCATGCTCATGTGATATCGCATTTGATCATATAAATAGTTTCCTTCAGCTAGAGTTTTCCCTTGTATTCGTGTGGAACCACCAACGACCTTTATCGTTTGAATTATTCCCTTGGGTATTGCCCATTATTTTCATTGTAAGTGAAAATTTATAAATCGCCTATTATCCAATTCCAAAGATCCATGTGTTTCTTTGTTTGGTATTTTTTCAGTAATTGGGTTCAATTATCTTAACACGTGAGAAAGTCAATTTGCTCAAATTGTTTGAATTGCAGCATAATCCTTTGCAATAAATAAGGGAGGGCAGAGTTTCGAGCCTTTTGTTTTCAAAGCTTTTTGAATAACTACGAATGAGGTTCCCATCATAGTTATTTTTGTAATTTCTTGTATTTAGTTGGATTGTTGTTTGTATACCTCAACTCTTAAGCATATTTAGCTTTTATTTTTTCGTTTACGCAAAGATGATATTATTAATAATTATAATTACTTTTTATTTTTATATAATTTTATTTACTCAAAATATTTGTATTAATAATTATAATTAATCGTCCTGAAAATGAATCATATTAGTTGGTTAGAAATAGGTCGACAAAATTTTCTCCTATATGATTTTTACCAAAACTTTTTTTTGTGTCAAACACATTATGCATCATAGAACCCTGAATTCAAAAATAACAAGAAATTACATATCTTCTATACTGGGTTGAAGAGTGTTTCTCAACTCAATGATATCTATGGTAAAGTGGGGTGAATATCCATGGTTAAAAATCTTGTTATATTGTAAGTATTAAGTTTTTATATACTTATTATTGAAATTTAAATATGATTACAAAATTATTATTCTAATTTATATTGTAAAATGAATATTAAATTATAGCTACTATTTATTGGGCCTAAGTTTTAGCAGAGTATGGAAGAGATGTTGTAAGATTATGTGATGTGATGTGATGCTATGTTATGTAAATTTTTTGACTCAGTAAACAAGTAAATAAAATATAAAAATAAAAATAACCTTACGATTAAACATTTTTACTCGATCAAAAATAAAAATAAAGATTTTTTTTTAAATAACTCTATATTAAAACAAAAATAATTATAAACTAAAATAATAAGGTTTTTGAGCTCCAGGTTTATGAGAAACCCTGGTATTGACCCATATTATTCATGTGGAATATAGCATATTTAAAGGAGGAAATCCAGATCTACCAAGCACAGAGAGAGAAATCTCTTTTAGAGTGAAATGCGATTTGATACCTTCTCTCTTTTAGAGTGAAATGAGATTTGATACCTCTCGAACCTTGATAGATTATGAGTTAAGATGGATCTAGAATAGTATATTTTAATGTGATAAAGGGCTTAAATATATGTCAAAAGTTATTATAATATTTTTTGGTTTTAGATTTAATTAAAATAATGTTATAAAAGTAAATTCGAGAAAAATATTTTAAATATGTTTTGATTGTGAAATGAGAGATGATTTTTGGACATGTGGTATTGATGAGCCATGGTATTGACCCATGGTATTATAACAAATCCCATCTACAAATTAATAGTATCTATGGTAAATTGGGTGTAATGACCCCAGAAGATGTAAATCTGAATTTTACTATGGTAAAAGACAATTGTTATTTTATGTTTAAAAGAAACAAAACTTTGATAAACTGAATGATTGAATAATTTAAATATTTTCTTGAAATGCTGGCAGCCTCTGGGAGGTGGATTTCAAAGAAAGGGATCAGTTGTAATAACTAATTGAAACTGCCCTCCCAAACAGGAAAAGTCATTGAAACTGCCCTCCCAAACAGGAAAAGTCCTGGTTGTAGGGAGGAAGTTCTGTGCTGTGGGGACAGACAGAAGAAATCTTTTCTAAGGAAAAGGAAAAAAAGAAAATACAAGAGATAACGGGTTAAGTCTGGTAGAGACCAGATAACCAGGCACAAGGTGCACAGATCTTGTTGAGGGCTTGAGGCCTGCAAGATGGCTCGGGGGGAGAATTCCGTCTGAGAGATGGATCTCATGGCTGGGTGGAAGAGCAGAATCAAGGTACAGAAGACTTGCTTAGGTACCTGTTCATGACTCTGGTGAACCAGGTATGGTTTCAAATTGCAGAGTCTCTATTGAAATTAAAGTGAGGAATGTACAGTAGACTTACAGTGGTTAAATGATATCTGTGTTTCATTCCCAAGATTACTGTTATGCTAATAATATAACTGCCTAGATGTAGTTTAAAATAAAGACAGGCTATTAATTGTTAGGCATGACCTGAAACTTGCTAAACTATTAACATAGCTACACAGGTGTAGTTCTCAGCTAAACAACAGATTATAAAATGATTAACATAATACAAGGCAATCAAGGAGATAGAGATAGTCTCAAGCAAGAAAAACGATTAATGGGACCAGCAGTCTGGAACCTTGAATACAAACAAACTGTTACCGAATCATGCTATGATAAAAACAAGTTTGAAATATTTGAGCCTGGGTATTAAATACCGGCGGTAGGTTCGAAAGTGATATACATTAACAGGCCGGAATAAATACATGTATATTTGTAAAAATCGGTTGAAAAGCAAGAAACTAGTATACTATTCCAGACACAGAAGGAAATAAGCATATTCTGCAAACGTACGAGATGGAGAGCCATACCCTAACTGTTACAAACTTTATTAGCAAATAGCAACATTTATAGTTACAGACACCGAGGAATCGGTTCAATATAAAAATGACAAGGAAACGAGATGACAGATCAAGGAAAATCGTGCATGTGACTATAGAAATAATTTATACACGTGTATTATGCGATTGGCTAAATGAAAGAAATATGGTATGCCGATTACAACAAACTGATAATATCCATAGCAAGCTAACATTGGCAAAAACATATGGAAATACCGGAACGTTTTCCTAAAACTGTAACGAAAACGTAAAGTAAATCAAGAGCCCTGCCGTCGCTGAGACGGGCAGCTTACCATAAGTAGAGACGGAAATCAACAGTAAATAAAGAAATACTAACCGAGATTTATATTACCATTTGTAAGCATGCAACCCATTTCAGTAACATTGCTCAGAGCGCGGCAACCAGAGGGGGTTCGAACAGAGCCATGTTCCAGCTATATATATATATATATATATATATATATATATATATATATATATGAACTAAAAACAAAACGCCTCGATAGTAAAACCCTGGACGGGTATTATCGTGCAAGTATATATAACAGAAAACTTTCAAAATTAAAAACCTGGATTCATAACCCAAGACTGTGCATTAGGGCCAGGTCCTGTACAACATCAAGTATCAAGTACAGACAAACCCCAATGTCTAAAAATGTCGAAAGGGGCGATTACACCATAACAAAACAAATCTACAGATAGAAGAGACAGAGTACGCGGGTCGCCATGGACTGTGCGTTCCCGGTGCTGGACATAGACTCAACAAAATAACAACCACATGTAAACCGTAAGGGTCCGCCTGTAAATACCTCAGCCAATCGAAGAAGGGTCAACCAGTGTTCGAATGACGGGCTGCCACAATCAAACACGTGAATTTATCAAGAACGAGGGACTGCTGAGCTCTCACATACAGGAGAAAAGTGTAATAAGAGGAATGAACTTACCTGGGATTGCCGAGAGAACAGTGGTATTGAGCCTAAAGACTGTGACACTATCGGAAAGGCATGACCGGACCCATCTGCACACCTTGCCAGCAAGAGAACAAATTAGAATGAACCGTGAGCGGATAATAGGTTAAATCATGCTGAATGCAAACTCTAATTTAAACCAGATGGCCATTACCTGTGCAGGCGTAACGCCGAGCACTTCACGTTCTCCTGAGGTCGGGCAAGATGTGAAGATGAAGCTGGAGGTCTCGATCCGGCATCAGAGCACCAAGAGGAGTCGGAGGAAACTGTGAAAAATGAGTTCTGGGCTCGCTCCGGTGGGGTTTTGAGCAGCCCTAAAACCCTCGACTTTTCCCATCCGTTCGATCTGAGATTTAGATCCTGACCGTCGAAGTATAGCGGGAAGCTGTAGCGGAGTAACCGAGATACCCGAGCCCGAGGTGTCACATGGCGGGGTGGGCAGGTCATGCCACCTGCCAAGCGGTGGACTAAACTCATAAAGACAACAGATGACCTGGCGCCTGCAATGGCTGCGGTCGGACCACCTAACTCTGCGCTATATTAATATATCATGTACTGGGCAGGGTCATAGGGTTAAGAGCTTAGATGTGAGTCAATACGGCCACAACCCAAACACCATGCAAAGCATATGTATCATGTCAGCGCATAAACAACATAGTAAGGTGTTGAAACCCGACTGCATAAATTAACAATGTTATATAGTATAATGGTTGGTAAATGCACCGTGTTTAATAACGCATTCATATGTGGTAATACTTAGTTATGAAGTATTCTTTGCAGTAAGTCAGATTATATGGTAATCGTAAAAAAAAATTTATGTATGGTATTGAGGATGTGACAATTTGGTATCAGAGCCCAGTTTCAACACTGTGGCCTCAAAAATGACATGTTTCACTGTGCAGGAAATTATACCATGTATACATATAAAGATTAATAAATTAATTAACTGTTGTTTCTGTCTCTTTAGGGGTGAGATACAGGAATTTAACAACTGATAGTTAAGTCAGGAAAAAAAAAATAGTGAAATGCAAGGAGCCGGCAGTAACCCTCGGGAGAACCCAGAGTTGTGGGTACAGTTGGGTGAGGAAACACGAAGTACCAATCTTGCAATACTGGAAACTGTTCAGGAGTTGAAAAATGAGATGGCACGATTGCGAGAAGACAACGCGCGTTTGACAGTAGAACAAGAAAGAATTCTGAAGAGTTTGTCGGACAGGCAAAATCCACCTTTATCTAACCCCAGCGCGGAACAACAGAGGGTGACAGAAGAACAAGACTATCAGATTGAACCTGAAAATTCAGAAGGCAAAGAGGATCATTCTGACAATGTACCAGAGCAGCAAACCTCAAAACGTCAGAGAATGGAGCTACAGGGAGAATTTCGAAAAATTAAACCCCCACATTTCGATGGTTAACAGGAAGAAGCAGCTGAAGCATGGTTAATAAATATGAATAAATATTTTCAGTTGTATGAGTATGATCATAACTTGAAGGCGAGACTAGCTATCTTCCAGTTACAAGGTAAGGCAACCTTGTGGTGGGAGGAAATCAAGATTGTCAAGGGGGTAAGTGAATGGACCATTACATGGGAGAAGTTTCAGAAATACTTCAAAGAAAGGTACCTGACCGAGTGCTTCTACGATGAGAAGGCAAGAGAATTCCATGATTTAAGACTGGGGCAGCAGACTATGGACGAGTTCATTAATCGCTTTACCTCTCTGCTACGTTATGTACCTTATATCAAAGAGGAAAAGGCCAAGGTACAAAGGTTTGTGAGCAGCTTACCTTCATATATAAGAGAGAGGATTGAATTTGACAATCCTAGGACCATGGATGAGGCTATTCGTAAAGCAAGGATCTGCTACCAGCAGAGTAAACAGAAGGGGGATGCTTCAAATAAAAGATGGAATGAAAAAAGGAGTAGTCGGATGGTTGGAAGCAGCAAGGGAGGTCGCAGCAATGGAGGTAAGGGGGCTGGTAAAGGATTAAACAATAGAACTGCAGCGAAGAGTGCACCCCGAGCTAGGCCAATAAGTGAATCTAGAGTAAGTGAGCAGCCTGGTAGGCCAGAAGGTGAAGGGATGACCAGACCCCCAGTTCAATGCTGGGGCTGTGGAGGACCTCACTATGTTAAAAACTGCCCACAGCGAAAGGGGACGGACCAGATATCCCAAATTCATGAAGCATTGACTGTTGGGGACGTGGCACGTAGTGTACCCAGAATTAATGCAGCCTTGGAGGACCGCCAAGCGGAATACCAGCCGACTATGGTTGGATTTGAAGGTAAAATTTCAAACTTTAATATAGCTGTTCTTATTGATCCAGGAGCTACTTTAAGTTATATTAGCCCAAAGATAGTAGAACAGTGTAAGTTACAATCTGAAAAATTCAGAAATCCGTGGTTGGTTCAATTAGCTACAGGAGCCAAGAGACAGGTCTTGGCCAAAATAAATAATTTCTCTTTAACCATAGCAGGACAGCCAATAGTGGCAGACTTAAACATACTACCCTTGGGTTCAGATGACATCTTGATTGGGTTGGATTGACTGGAGAAACACTGGTCCCTAGTGAATTGCAAGACAAAAACCATTTACTATAAGGATGACCGGGGAGAGCAACAGGAACTACAAGGAATCAAGCATCCTGTACAGATTCGACCCATTACAGCATCGCAGTTAGCTAAATGCATCAGAAAGAAATGTCAAATTTATGCTATTCAGGTGGGTTACGCAAATCAGAAAGATAAAACTGCTATGCTGGGTAACATTCCGGTGGTACAAGAATTTGCAGATGTTTTTCCCGAGGAGGTACTGGGATTACCACCTAAAAGAGATGTGGACTTCACCATTGAATTGATTCCAGGGGTAGCACCCGTGTCCCGGGCACCATATCGAATGAGTGTACCAGAACTAAAAGAATTAAAAATGCAACTGCAGGAGCTGCTAGACAAAAATTACATCCATCCTAGTGTATCACCCTGGGGATCCCCAGTGTTATTTGTCAAAAAGAAAGATGGAACTTTTCGGATGTGTATTGATTATCGTCAGCTGAATAACCTCACGATCAAAAATAAATATCCTTTGCCCAGGATAGACGAACGTTTTGATCAAGTGAAGGGGGCAACGGTATTCTCTAAGATCGATCTGCGATCTGGTTATCGTCAGATTAGAATTAAAGAGGAGGATATCGCTAAGACAGCTTTCAGAACCCGGTATGGGCATTACGAGTTCGTGGTGCTACCTTTTGGTCTGACCAAAGCACCTGCTACCTTCATGTGCTTGATGAACAGTGTGTTTCATAGGTTCTTAGATAAATTTGTGTTGATATTCATAGACGACATTCTGATTTACTCCCGATCAAGGAAGGAGCATGAGGAACACCTTAGAATGGTGTTGCAAACTTTGCGAGAACATCAATTATATGCAAAGTTTAGTAAATGTGATTTCTTTAAGGAGGAGATACAATACTTAGGCCATGTAATCACAAAGGAAGGGATTGCAGTAGACCCTGAAAAAAATCAGAACTATAATGGAGTGGCCCATACCAAAGGACGTGGCAGATATTAGGTCCTTTATGGGGCTAGCGGGTTATTATAGAAGGTTTGTGGAAGGATTTTCAAGGGTAGCATACCCCATCACCTACTTACAAAAGAAGGGAAAGGTATTTAAGTGGACCTCAGAATGTCAGCGGAGCTTTGAACAGCTTAAGCACTTACTCACCACCGTGCCCATTTTGAGTATAGTTGATCCTAATAAGGATTACGTGGTCTGTACTGACGCGAGTAAAGAAGGTGTGGGAGGAGTGCTGATGCAAGAAGGAAGAGTAATTGCATACGAATCAAGGAAACTAAAGGAACATGAACAGAAATATTCTGCTTACGACTTGGAGCTGGCAGCTGTTATCCATGCACTGAAAATGTGGCGACATTATCTTTTGGGAAGGAAATTTCTGTTGTTGACAGACCATCACAGCTTAACAAACTATTTCAGTCAACCCACCTTAAATACGAGACAAGCTCGTTGGGCAGACTTTTTAAGTGGGTTTGATTTTGAAATTAAGCATTTAAAGAGGAAGGAGAACCGGGTAGCTGATGCATTGAGTCGAAAGGTACAATGCGTGTGCAAGATTTCGGTCAGTAAATGGTAGAGTACCCTATTTGAAAGGATAAAAATAGGAGCTGATCAAGACGTTGTTTACCAGCAAATTAAACAGCATGTACAACAACTTTCTGGTAAGGAAACACAACAGGGATATGAGCTAGATGATGCCGGAATGCTGTATTTTAATAAAAGGTTGTATGTACCCAATGAAGATAGTGTTAGGAAACTGATTCTGGATGAATTTCATATCAGCCATTATACCGGGCATCCAGGGTACCAGAAAATGGTCACCGCACTTCGGAAGGAATACTACTGGCCAAAAATGAAGAAGGAGGTAGCTGAGTATCTAGCGCGATGTCTAGAATGTCAACAGATCAAGGCAGAACATTTGCATCCAGCAGGGCTGCTACAACCCTTACCCATTCCGGAATGGAAATGGGAGACTATTTCCATGGACTTTATAACCGGATTGCCTCGAACGAAGAAAAATAATGATTCCATTATGGTGGTAGTGGATAAGTTAAGTAAGGCAGCACATTTCATACCTGTGCAATCCACATATAAGGCTGTGAAAATTGCTCATATTTTCATGCAAAATGTGTTCAAATTGCATGGACTTCCGAAGGTAATAATCTCTGATCGTGATGTTAAGTTCACATCAACCTTTTGGAAGACATTGTTTGCTGAACTGGGAACACAGCTGAACTTTAGCACAGCTTATCATCCCCAGACCGATGGCCAAACGAAACGAGTGAATCAGGTAGTGGAGGACATGTTGAGACCATGTGTTATGATGAAACCAACCCAATGGGAGGAATACCTCCACCTGGTCGAATTCGCATATAACAATGGGTATCATTCCTCAACACAGCTGAGTCCCTTTGAGGTTCTGTATGGGCGAAAGTGCCGCACACCCTCAAGTTGGGGTGGACCTGAGGATAGGTTAAGGTTTGGTCCGGATATGCTCAAAGAAATGGAAGACATGGTGAAAAAGGTGCGTAACAACTTAAAGGCTGCTCAGGATAGACAAAAAAGTTTTGCAGACCGGAAAAGAAGGTTCAAAGAATTCCAGGTCGGAGACCATGTTTTTGTAAGGATTCAACCCAGAAGGAGTACCTTGCAGTGGAGTGGGTGTGCCAAACTTGCACCTCGCTATTTTGGACCTTTTCAAATCCTGGCAAGAGTGGGGCCAGTAGCTTATCAACTTGCCCTACCAAGCCATATTAAGATCCACAATGTTTTTCACATCTCTGTATTAAAACAATACGTCTACGATCCTAAACATGTGATCCAATGGCAGGATGTTCGGGTAAGAATTAATCTGGTCATTCTATATAAGCTTTGTTCTTAAACAAGGAAATAACTAAATCTGTTGCTGTTTGCAGGTCGAGCCGGAAGGCGAGGTTCTGGTTGAACCACTGAACATTCTCGACCGGAGAGAAGTGCGGCTGCGGAAACGGGTTATTTTCCAAGCTAAAGTGCAGTGGCAGCACTATGGGCCTGAAGAGGCCACTTGGGAGGATGAGGAACTCCTTAAAGAAGCTTACCCGAATTTTTTTAAGGGAAACAGACATCGGGACGATGTCCAATCATAGGAGGGGGAGATGTAATGACCCCAGAAGATGTAAATCTGAATTTTACTATGGTAAAAGACAGTTGTTATTTTATGTTTAAAAGAAACAAAACTTTGATAAATTGAATGATTGAATAATTTAAATATTTTCTTGAAATGCTGGCAGCCTCTGGGAGGTGGATTTCAAAGAAAGGGATCAATTGTAATAACTGATTGAAACTGCCCTCCCAAACAGGAAAAGTCCTAGTTGTAGGGAGGAAGTTTTGTGCTGTGGGGACAGACAGAAGAAATCTTTTCTAAGGAAAAGGAAAAAAAGAAAATACAAGAGATAACGGGTTAAGTCTGGTAGAGACCAGATAACCAGGCACAAGGTGCACAGATCTTGTTGAGGGCTTGAGGCCTGCAAGATGGCTCGGGGGGAGAATTCCGTCTGAGAGATGGATCTCATGGCTGGGTGGAAGAGCAGAATCAAGGTACAGAAGACTTGCTTAGGTACCTGTTCATGACTTTGGTGAACCAGGTATGGTTTCAAATTGCAGAGTCTCTATTGAAATTAAAGTGAGGAATGTACAGTAGACTTACAGTGGTTAAATGATATCTGTGTTTCATTCCCAAGATTACTGTTATGCTAATAATATAACTGCCTAGATGTAGTTTAAAATAAAGACAGGCTATTAATTGTTAGCCATGACCTGAAACTTGCTAAACTGTTAACATAGCTACACAGGTGTAGTTCTCAGCTAAACAACAGATTATAAAATGATTAACATAATACAAGGCAATCAAGGAGACAAAGATATTCTCAAGCAAGAAAAACGATTAATGGGACCAGCAGTCTGGAACCTTGAATACAAACAAACTGTTACCGAATCATGCTATGATAAAAACAAGTTTGAAATATTTGAGCCTGAGTATTAAATACCGGCGGTAGGTTCGAAAGTGATATACATTAACAGGCCGGAATAAATACATGTATATTTGTAAAAATCGGTTGAAAAGCAAGAAACTAGTATACTATTCCAGACACAGAAGGAAATAAGCATATTCTGCAAACGTACGAGATGGAGAGCCATACCCTAACTATTACAAACTTTATTAGCAAATAGCAATGTTTACAGTTACAGACACCGAGGAATCGGTTCAATATAAAAATGACAAGGAAACGAGATGACAGATCAAGGAAAATCGTGCATGTGACTATAGAAATAATTTATACACGTGTATTATGCGACTGGCTGAATTAAAGAAATATGGTATGCCGATTACAACAAACTGATAATATCCATAGCAAGCTAACATTGGCAAAAACATATGGAAATACCGGAACGTTTTCCCTGAAACTGTAACGAAAACGTAAAGTAAATCAAGAGCCCTGCCGTCGCTGAGACGGGCAGCTTACCATAAGTAGAGACGAAAATCAACAGTAAATAAAGAAATACTAACCGAGATTTATATTACCATTTGTAAGCATGCAACCCATTTCAATAACATTGCTCAGAGCGCGGCAACCAGAGGGGGTTCGAACAGAGCCATGTTCCGGCTATATATATATATATATGAACTAAAAACAAAACGCCTCGATAGTAAAACCCTGGACGGGTATTATCGTGCAAGTATATATAACAGAAAACTTTCAAAATTAAAAACCTGGATTCATAACCCAAGACTGTGCATTAAGACCAAGTCCTGTACAACATCAAGTATCAAGTACAGACAAACCCCAATGTCTAAAAATGCCGAAAGGGGCGATTACACCATAACAAAACAAATCTACAGATAGAAGAGACAGAGTACGCAGGTCGCCATGGACTGTGCGTTCCCGGTGCTGGACATAGACTCAACAAAGTAACAACCACATGTAAACCAGAAGGGTCCGCCTATAAATACCTCAGCCAATCGAAGAAGGGTCAACCAGTGTTCGAATGACGGGTTGCCACAATCAAACACGCGAATTTATCAAGAACGAGGGACTACTGAGCTCTCACATACAGGAGAAAAGTGTAATAAGAGGAATGAACTTACTGGTGGCCGCCGAGAGAACAGTGGTATTGAGCCTAAAGACTGTGACACTGTCGGAAAGGCATGACCGGAACCATCTGCACACCTTTCCAGTAAGAGAACAAATTAGAATGAACCGTGAGCGGATAATAGGTTGAATCATGCTGAATGCAAACTCTAATTTAAACCAGATGGCCATTACCTGTGCAGGCGTAACGCCGAGCACTTCACGTTCTCCTGAGGTCGGGCAAGATGTGAAGATGAAGCTGGAGGTCTCGATCCGGCATCAGAGCACCAAGAGGAGTCGGAGGAAACTGTGAAAAATGAGTTATGGGCTCGCTCCAGTGGTGTTTTGTGCAGCCCTAAAACCCTCGACTTTTCCCATCCGTTCGATCTGAGATTTAGATCCTGACCGTCGAAGTATAGCGGGAAGCTGTAGCGGAGTAACCGAGATACCCGAGCCCGAGGTGTCACATGGCGGGGTGGGCAGGTCATGCCACCTGCCAAGCGGTGGACTAAACTCATAAAGACAGCAGATGACCTGGCGCCTGCAATGGCTGTGGTCAGACCACCTAACTCCGCGCTATATTAATATATCGTGTACTGGGCAGGGTCATAGGGTTAAGAGCTTAGATGTGAGTCAATACGGCCACAACCCAAACACCATGCAAAGCATATGTATCATGTCAGTGCATAAACAACATAGTAAGGTGTTGAAACCCGACTGCATAAATTAACAATGTTATATAGTATAATGGTTGGTAAATGCACCGTGTTTAATAACGCATTCATATGCGGTAATACTTAGTTATGAAGTATTCTTTGCAGTAAGTCAGATTATATGGTAATCGTAATTTTTTTTTTATGTATGGTATTGAGGATGTGACATTGGGCGTGAATATCCATGGCTAAATATTGTTATATTGTATGTACTAAATCTTTTTTGTGTTTATTAATTAAATTTAAATGTAGCTACAAAATAATTATTTTAATTTATAAGGTAAAATGAATTTTAACACATAGATACTATTTATATGCTATATACTTTAATGTGATATATTTTATTATAAAAAAGTCAAAATTACAATATAACAAATTCAATTTTATTATTTTTAACTTTTTAAGAATACTATAATATCTACCCCATACCCATACCAGGATTTACATTACTTTTAACCTTTTATTATTATTTAATTCAACTCATATGTAAATGTTTAGAAAACATTTACGTATTAATATATATTCAATATATTGAGTCTACATGTAAAAATATTTACATACTTTCTTACATTATACCTACACATCAAGCCTCTCTCAACACAATTAGCTAACCATATACATAGAAATGTGAACATGAACATTATGATTATGAGAGTAAGCAAGAAAAGCTTTTTGATTCTCCTTGAAGCAAAGTTATTGTCCATCCTTCTCATCCTAGATAGTAGAACCCATGAACTCCACTCCTTCCTCTTTTCCAACACTAATACCATAAACTTTAGAGTTGAGACCAAAAAACACCTTGTAGAGAATAATGAATTTAGCCTCAGGGCTCCTCAAACAGTGAACCGACTAAAAGACATTGTCTTTACTCTTCTGCCACCGCATCAAAACAAGTTCTAGCTAGTGAATAAAACTCCATAGCATAGAACACCTTTCCATTCGTGAACTTTAAAACTCTATATCATCCACCCAATCCTTGTCATAGTTTAATTGGTAAAGGTACGTTAGGTGAATATGCTTAACAAAGTTAATTGGTTTACCAATAACTACTTAGGAATAATGGGAGGTGATTATGGATACCTTTGTCTAGCTTTTTTGGTAGCCCTACAACCCTCGGAGCATTGAGAGACAACCCTCGGAGCATTGAGAGACACCTTAATAAAAGAGTCTATTCCCCTTCAAATTATGGAAGACACCCATTTTAGCCGTACAACAACTGCATTGAGACTGCATTGAGAGACACCTTAATATAAGAGACTATTCCCCTTCAAATTATGGGAGACACCCATTTTAACCATTTTAAGACACCCATTTTAGCCGTACAAACCCCCTCGGAGCATTTAGAGACACTTTAATAGAAGGGTCTATTTCGCTTCAAATTATGAAAAATGCCCATTTTATTAGACTACACGGTTTTAGGATTGGAAACAAGATAGATAGTTACTAATAAAAATGGGATGACTACTCATAAAAGTGAGAGAGATCTTAGAGATACTTAAAATGAAATTAAAACTACTGAGAATAGTGAACAAAGAAAGTTGTGTTGGGACCTCAAAAAACCTAAACCTAACAATAGTTATCAAAACTACTATTGAAAAACATAGCCAAAGAATAAAACCCCGCACTAGTGAATGCAACCAAACCAACTACAAACATAAAACGAGCAAACCAACAACCCACAGGACAACCAAACGAGGGAACTAATCGATAAGGGGTCCAAAAGCAAAAACCAACACTCGGTCAACTAGAACTCGATGGAAACCTAATATCTTTAAGAGATAGAATACTATCTCGTTGCTTTTCATGATCACAAAGAAAAATATCAAAGACCATCAGTCAACAAACGTTAAACCTCATCCCTAGACATCCACGTGTCCAAGCCATTGTTTGGGAGCATCCCTCACACCCATCCAGGGGAATAATAATAAGTTATAACAACAAGACATTATAAATGATTTAAGGGTTTGGTCGAGAATATGTCTGGAATATTATTTGTAAAAAATATATATAATAGAATTTAAAATTTTATCTTTAAATGTGTACTAAGAAATGAATAAAGTTAGAAAGTAAACAAAATCAATCATTTTCTAAAGTTATAGTTCCACATTTGATGGGAGCATTACATATGGAAGGGATTATTCCATATTAAAAAGACAATTTTAAAAATGGGGTGGATTAAAAATAACGATTCCAATTCCTATAAGGTTTCTTTTTGTTTTTTCTTTTCTGAGTTTTACGTTGTTTGTATCCCAATATGATAGGATTTTTCGTGGGAGTAATAGTTCCACATTTCATGGGAAATTACCTATGTAAATTTTCAATTTAAATATTATCTTATTTTAAAAACACTAAAATTTTAAAAAACAAATGGGTTTAAAAAAAAAACATTTCTTATTATTTTTTTTTTTTTTTTTTTTTTTTTCGAAAATGGTTATTGTTTAAATTGTTTTTATATATATTTTATAATTATTTTACAATATTAAATATTTTTATTTTTTTGTAAGCTAGTGTTCATGGGAATTTGAATTGGTACCATATCATGGAGTGTTTTAATAGTGCACTCATTCACCATCAATCCAAAATCTTGCTTGTTTTTACAATATTAAATACCATTATAGTTTATTGCCCTTAGAGGCGCTCTCCAACACTGTATAGGGGTAAATGTTTATAACATTGTGGTAGATGTCAAGCATAAATGTTTAACATTTAACAAATTTAATCTAATGTCAATTTCCTAATTAAAAATTGATATAGTTATTATGTATAAACAAGATATTATGGAAAGAAGTGGAATTGGATTCATATAAATTCAACATTTTAACTAGGTCAAATTACATAAAAAAAATATGGAAAAAATAAAATAAAATTAATAACTATATTTATATGGAATGTGAAGTGGAAAAGTAAATTGCTTGCTCAAGTAGAAGAACTTGCATAAAATTTGGTGGGTAGTAACCAATAGTAAGTCTACACATTTATAGTTTTACTCATACATAAGTGTTGAAGAAAACATAAATAATGGTGGGAAGTAACACCGGTGAGTATGTTTTTTTACATAAGTGTTGAAAAAAACATAAATAATGGTGGGGAGTAACTCCTATAAGTATGTTTTTTTACATATTATTCCCATCTGCTTTTTATGCAAAGACTTGCTTAAATTATGGTGGGAAGTAATTGATACTAGATATGTTATTTATTTGAGTATAAGTTATTTTCAAGTATTTTATTTTATGGTGGGAAGTAATTGTTGGTAGATATTTAATTTACTTAAGTATAAGTCATTTTCACGTATTTTATTTCTGGATGGTTTTCCTACAAATTTTAAGGATAAAAAATCACTACACAAATATCAAAAATCATGCATGAATATTGCAACCATATCCATAAATTATGACATAAAATATGTAAGGAAGTTATCCGCATGGAATTATATTGTTGGAGTGGGAGAGAGATTGAGGGAAGATGAAAGAAATAGAGGGATAGACATATTAAACTTAATACTTACAATAAACTTACAATAACAAGTTTGTTAACCATGGATATTCACCCCCACTTTACCATGGATATTATTAACTTGTAAGTAGGTTTTGAAACAATACCATGGGCCGATACCATGGCTTATCAATACCACATGCCTAAAAACCATAACTCATTTCACAATAAAAAAATAAAAGGTAAAATATTTTAGACACTACATTGTTTACATAGAGTGAAAAGTCTCCATCATAGGGATGGAGGGGGGCAGACAGAGAGAGTGAAATGGAGCAGAGAGAGGGAGGAGAAAGAAGGAGAGATGGGAGAGAAGGAGAGAGGGACGAAGATAGTGACAAAATTGGATGGTGGAGAGAGAGAGAGTGATAGGGAGGAGAGAGAGAGATGGAGGTGTAAGAGAGAGGGATAGAGATGAATGAAGAGATATAGGAGGGGAGGGAGAGGAGAGAGGGAGGAAGAGAGATATGTAGTTGGATGGGGAGAGAGGGGGAGGAAGAGAAAGAGAGAGGGAGGGAGATAGTGACAAAGTTGGAGGGTAGAGAGAGAGGTGGTGGTGAGAGATGGAGGGAGGTGGGAGATCAAGGGAGAGAGGGGAAGGAAGAGAGAGAGGACTTGAGGGAGAGGGAGGGAGTGAGTGATGGACTTGGAGGGGGGGAGAGATAGAGGTGGAGAGAGAGAGGGAGTGACAATGGAGAGTTGAAGAGAGAGTGAGTGAGGAAGGAGAGGAGAGAGAGGGAGAGAAGGGAAAGGGAAAGAACTATATAGAGATGGAGACATCTAGATGCAAGCTAGAGGTAAGGGGAGAGAGAGGAGATAAGGAGGGAGACAGTGACATAGTTGAATGATAGAGAGAGATAGAGTGATGGGGATGAGGGAGAGAGGGAGGTGGGAGAGAAAGGGAGAGAGAGGAGGAAAAGAGAGAGGGCTTGAGAGAGAGAAGGAGAAATGGAGGGGGAGAGATAGGGTAGAAGAAATATATAGAGAAAGGTGGAGAGAGAGAGGGGGTAACAAGGGAAAGATGGAGAGAGGGTGAAAGAGAGAGTAGAGAAAGAGGGAGGAAAGATAGAGAGTGATAGATAGATCCAACCTACATATGGTATATGTGTATATAAAAATCAACCTAGATCCATCTTAACCTCGATCTATCAAGCACAAAAAGGCATCAAATCTCTTGAGATACAAACCTCTTTTAAAATGAAAAGAGATTTGATCCCTCTTAGTGCTTCTTATATCTAGGGTTAAGATAGATATAACATGATCTTAATGAATAAATGAAATTTAACCATAAAAAATCAATACAGAAATCAATATTTAAAACAAAATAGCAAAAACTAAAGATATTTTAATTTACATATGTTAAAATACAAAATTCCATGCTTGCATTAAAGCTACTTTAATTTAATGAAAACCACATTTACTAAAATTGTGATCACCACTTAGCAGTCCATGACTACTGGTAATTATTCAAATTTATACATTTGGAAGTTTTATTTAATTAATTAGAAATGTAAACAAGAATGTCTTTCAGAATAATCACATCATTATATTTAGCCTTCCATGGCTACTGGTAACAAATAAATACATTTGGAAAGAATAAATAACAAGGATGCATCAAAAATCCATTGATCCTAAAGAAGAAATAGCAAGGATGCATCAAAGTGTAGAAGTGGCTGCTAGAAACTAGCCATTAGGAATTATTTATTTAATTAATAAAAAAATATTTATTGCGCCGAGAGTGGCTGTACAGCCGAGTATGGGGTAGATCAATGTAAACATAAATGTAAAATTAAACGTAAATGTAAATGTAAAGAGCCCAGTTGGGGTAGATCTCACATAAAAATGTAAACATGTAGATCTCACATAAAAACATAAACTTGTAAATGTAAATGTAAACGTAATGTTTAACATTTAATATTTTTAATCTAATGTCGTCCTTATTTAAAAATATATCTAATTATCTGACAAAATCTAATTGTTTGTATGTATAAAGAGAATATAAATTTAAAATATAAAGATGTTTATGAACACTCAAAATAGATTATGGTAAATACATAAAAATACAAATAAACTAGAGGTATGGTAAATAAATAAAAATATGAATAAACTAAAGGTAGGGTAAATAAATAAAACCTCCTTTTATATTTATTCCATAAACCTCTTTATATTTAATGAAAACTCAACAAATATGTTTTACTTAGGTGAAGCCTATGAGCCAAATACATGGGACAAATAATTATTAATACCATGGGCCAAAAACTCAACAAATATGTTTTATTCGGGTGAAGCCTATGTGCCAAATACATGGGACAAAAAATTATTAATACCGTTGGCCAAATACCATATTTATAAAATAAATATAAAAGAGGTATAAAGATGTATGATAAAGAAATAAAAATATATCAAATAGGATTAGAAATCAACATCTAATTATATACCAAACCTATGGGCCAAATACCATCGTAAATAAAAGATATATGATAAATAAATATAAATATAAATAAAGCAGAGGTATAGTAAATAAATAAAACATGTTTTAATATTTACTCCATAAACCTGTTTATACCTACTAACACTCAAAAAATAGTTTTTTTTTTTATGATGCCTATAGTAGATAAATAAAACCTCTTTTTATATTTACTCCATAAACCTGTTTATACTTACTAACACTCAAAAAATAGGTTTTGTTTTGATGACGTCTATGGGCCAAATTATTATTATTATTATTATTATTAAATATAATATTCATATTAATATATTATAATATTAATATTATTAAATTTAATAACTTTGGATTAATACAATATTATTTTTTTTATATTATAATATATATTAATATATCATGATATATATTAAATCTAGATATATATGAGAGGGAATAACAAAGACATAGAGTGATAAAGGTGGAGAGAGGAGTGAAAAGGGAGAGATAGGAGATCAAACTAGATAGGGGAGAGGAGGAATGAAGAGAGAGGGAGGGAGATGAGTCAGAGATGTAGAGAAGGGTAAGAGAGGGAGAGGGAGACACAAAGATGGAGGGGGAGGGAGAGAAGGAGAGAGGAAGGGAGATAGTGAGAGGATTGGAGGGTGGACAAAGAGAGATGGGGGAAGAGAGAGGAAGGTAGAGAGAGGCAGGGAGAGGAAGGATGAGAGAGAAGAATTGAAAGAGAGGAGGAGAGAGGGAGGGAAGAAGAAATACATAGAGAATGAGAAGTGGTGAGAGAGGGAGTGACAAGGGAGAGATGGAGAGAGAGAGAGTATGTTTAGGGGTGAGTTAAAGAGACAAATAAATAGGGATAGAGAGAAGGAGAGAGGGAGGGATATAGTAACATAGTTGGAGAGAGAGAGAGAGAGAGAGAGTGACGGGGAAGAGAGAGGATTAGAGGGAAGAGAGAGAGAGAGAGAGAGAGAGAGAGAGAGTGTTGGGGAAGAAATAGGATCATAGGGAAGAGAGAGATAGAGAGAGAGGATTGGAGGGAAAATAGAGAGAGAGAGAGAGAGAGAGGAAGAATGAGAGACAATACTTGAGAGAGAGGAGGAGAGTGATGGGGGAAGATAGAGGATTGGAGGGAAAAAACATTGAGTGATGGGGGAAAAGCGAGGGAGGTAGGAGATAAAGGGAGAGAGAGGAAGTACGAGAGAGTGGACTTGAGAGAGAGGAGGAGAGAGGGAGGGAAGAAGAAATACATAGAGAGTGAGAAGTGGAGAGAGAGAGAGGGAGTGACAAGGGAGATATGGAGATAGAGTGTGTATGTTTGGGTGTGAGATAAAGAGACAAAGAAGGAGATATGGAGAGAATGGGGGAGAGAAGGAGAGAGGAGAGCCGAAAGGATATAGTAACAGAGTTCTAGAGAGAGAGAGAGAGAGAGAGAGAGAGAGACAAAGAGAGTGGAGAGATGGAGTTGGAGGGGAAGAGAGGGAGGTAAGAATAAAGAAATAGAGAGAGAAAGGAGGAGAAAGAGAGAGGCAATGACAAGAAAGATGGAGAGAGAGGGAGAGAGGATAACAAGAGGGAAGAGAGATATACATGGGGGAAAGGGAGAGAAGGGGAAGAGAGAGAGAGGGAGGGAGAGGAGGAGGGAGAGATAGATAGATAGACTGGAGAAAGAGATTGTATGTTTTGGGGGTGATATAGAGAGACAAAGGGAGATAGAGATATAGATGAAAAGTGAAGAGAGGGAAGAAGAGAGAGATGGAGAGATAGATGGAGGGACAAAGAGATGCATAGATATTGAGTGAGAGAGCATGTGTATTTTGGGGGTTGAGATAGAGATAAAAATATGGAGAGATGGAGGGAGATATATATATCTATATCTATATATATATATATATATATATATATATATATATATATATATATATATATATAGAGAGAGAGAGAGAGAGAGAGAGAGAGAGAGGGGGGGGAGAGGGGAGAATATTTATTGCACTAGATGCATTGATTTCAGTGTAGATGTTGGTTTATAAACCTATTTTCTTACTTGCACTGGATGCATTGATTTGAGTGTAAATGTTGATTTCTAATCATATTTGATTGCTTGCATTAGATGCATTGATTTCAGTGTAGATGTTGTTTTCTAATCTTATTTGATTTCTTGCATTAGATGCATTGATTTCAGTGTATATGTTGATTTCTGATTTGATGTAATTGGATATATGATGGTACATTAATTTTAAAGTGATTGGATTAATATTGTGCATTGATTTCAGTGTAAGCATAAAAAATTATTGACAATGTACATTGATTTTTGTGTGAGAAAGAGAGACAAGGTATGTTGTTTACTTAAATATCGCGAGCTAAAGATTTAACCTGTCCTCTTCATATAACCGATATGAAATGACCACAAAAGTAACAAGGGTGCAATAAGAATAGTAGAAGAAAATAGTTTGAGATTAAGCACAATGAAAGACTATTTGTAATTTACTATATTATTGTTATTCACATTTTCTATCATTCAACACTATTACATTGTCACTTTTGTAGAATTTCCCACTGTAGATCACCTGATAATGCAATATAGTAAAGCAAAATACTTGATCTACTTCTACAAACAAACTTGTGGAAGCTTAATCGATTTTGAGCAAGATCAAATAGAACACATATAAAAGAGAATGAGAAATCAATCACACATGAACATAGAATAATACTCTGGGGAAAGCCTCAACTAAAAACCTCAATCTCTGTATTATCATACAAGTGGAAATATGTCTAGATTACACAAAGCTTTAGCTCACAAGCTATCCAGCGCTTAGCACAATCCCTCATTTCTGCTCATAGACTGAATAGACACAAAATATTCCTTCCTCCAATCCTCCAAGCCTCCTATTTCCTTGCGCAATTTCTCCTGGGTCCTCTAGCTGCCACCTGTGTGAATTGATCTCTCACACAACTACCAAACTCAAAAGTGTCTACGCAATCTCCAAGGAATGAATTCCTTCTGCATGCAAGAGATATCCTCAATGGAATAATATTGCAGCTGATAGTGCATTGTCCCATCATCTGATCTCAACTGGGTCTCTGACTGAACTGACATGCATGAGTTATTTATGAGAGAATATTCAGTTATCTGAAGTGCAGTAGTTACATGCATGCATGCATTAACTAACTGAACTCACAATCAGTTCCACAAACTATTGGAACTAATCTAACTGGACTTAACTTAGTTAACTGAGCTAACTAATTACAACTCAAATTACAACTCATCCTGATCTCCTTAATCAAGGGATAAATTCCTCGATCAAAGGAGAAACTGTCGCATATCTTCACATAGACTTCATGTTTGATTTTCGACAACTAATTAAATCAAGATGAATTAATTAATTATTTTACAAACAACTGCTAAGATCAAATTCGAATTTTAATTCTCAATTTTAGTTCAGGGACTAACTAAAATTGGAATGTATCCCGAAATGCTATTTATAGCAGTGCTATTTTTAGCACTTCTATTCTTAGGATTTCTTATTGCTATTTTCAGCACTCCCTCTCAACATGAAAGGGATTATCAGTCACCCCAATCTTGTCTTTGTGGAACTCAAACACGCATTTTGACAATGCCTTAGTCAAAATATCTGCATCCTATTCCTCAGTCGAAACATACAGCAACAACATGATCCTCTTCACCACATAGTTTCGAAGATGATGATAACGGATATCGATGTGCTTGGACCTATCTTGAAATACTAGATTCTCAAAGAGTTTGATACAACTCTGATCACAGTTGGATCCGTCCTCTGACCAAACAATCCAACTAGAATCTTCCGCATCCAAATGGCCTCACATGCTGCCTAACTAATAGCCATGTATTCAGCCTCTGCTAAGCTAAGTGCAACTGATCTCTATTTCCTGTTGTACCAAGAAACTGCAGTTGAACCAAGGTTGAAGATTCCTCCTTAAGTGCTCTTCCTGTCTAATGGACTCCCTACCCAATCTGTTGTTAGGATATTCTGACACATAGGAAATAGTTAAGTATAACTTGGTCTAGTGTAGAGTTAGGTAAAGTGTGTTTCTTTACTATGTACTTTTTGTAACTTACAATGTGATGGTCATGATATGTAGTGATCCGACGGTTCATTCTCTCCTTGGTATTACTAACACTTGATTCATGGCTTAACACCGAATTGGTCCGTGATCTCTATTTAAATAGCATGGAGGCTCATTTGTAGGGTAACCGCTCATGAGAGAAGCTTATGTAAATTTTCATTCTTTTATTAATAAATTTCCTGAAGTGGTTGTGTTGGCTCAGGCCGTGGTCTGTTTCCCTCTTTGAGGTTTTAACCACATCAACAATACTAGTCTATTGATCTGTGATGTATTTGTGAGCAGTGTCCTTTGGTGTTCTGTCTGAGGAACTTACCCTATAAATTCCTACATGGTATCGAAGCTATTTGATGGCCGCATCTGTTGGTGATCCAAATCTGAAGTCGGTAGAACTGCATCCGACTGTCGTTTCCTAGATCTAATGTTTCTGACTACTTTCGGGCTGAGAGGACTGATCTATTCTGTTAGGAGCATATGTTCCAGTGAGGAACCCTTCATTTCACGCGAAAAGGTTTCTGATAGCCCTAGCTACGTCAATTTTAAGATCTGGAGGTATACAATGTTTATTTACAGTTTCTAGTTATTTTATCTCTGTTTATTTCGGTTTATTGAGCTCTTTGTTTTTTTTTATTACCAGATCTATACCTTTCATTTCTGTGTATGGTCTTTCCCCCGTGACTCTGTGTGATCTGAGCAAATCAGAAATAGAGAGGAAGGATTTTTCTCATGTGTATGCTCTTTTCCGCCGTGCCTTAGTGCGATCTCGGAAAATCAGAAACATTGAGGAAAATATTTAGTTTCCAACTAAAGCTAACTTCAAGCCATAAGGTTTGTTTTTTTGTATGTCTGTGTTGAGTTTTGTGTTTTTTGTTTTGTAGGGATAAAAGAGCTTTCTCAATTAAGCATGTAGCTGAAAGCTTCAGTGACTAAAAAAAAAAGAAAACCCTTCCTCTTTTCCAAAAATTACTAACCTTTTTATCTAGCTCACTTGGTCCAAAGCTACTTTATTAGATTAAGTTTGGAAAGGGGGCAGATTTTTTTTTAATATAACATTATCATTCATTTCCGCACATTCTCACACTTCGTCGAAATCTTCAACAACTTTTTTTTCAAAAAGCTATAACTTCTTCATCCGGAAGCCGTTTTCAAAGTCGTTTTTTTTTTAATCAGCCTAATTTTTCGAGATCTTTCCATTGGAACACTTAGTTTTATCATCTATAGCTTAATTTTATGTTAAAATGGAAAGTCCATGCCAAGTTATTCTTGACAGCACCAACTACTTCCAATGGTGGTCCTACATTGTGGATTTACTTAGAAGTAAAGGTCTTTATAGAATAGCCTCAAGCCAGGAAACCAAACCGAAAGATGAAGATAAGGCAGCTAAATGGGAAAATAGGTAAGATCAAGCACGTGGGTTGATAGGGATGTCTGTTTCTCCAGATCTTAGATTCCATATTGCAGAACTTGATACTCATGATGAAGCAATGAAATAGATCACTAAAATTTTTGGAATTAAAAATGAACTTAGAGCCCATCAACTTGAAAATGAGTTTCTTACATTGGACCCCAATAATTTTTCTTCCATTGAAGATTTTTTGTCCAAGTTCAAGACCCTTAGACTTCTCTTGGAAGGTGTTAAGGGTAAGAAAGAAGATAGTAACCTTATCTATTCCATTCTTACTAAGTTGGGACCAGCCTACTCTGTGTTTGTTTCCACCTTCCATTTTACAAGAAAAGCCTTCATTTCTCAAGGACAAGCCTACAAGTCCCCTTCCTTTGATTCCTTTTGTGATTCTTTAATAAGAGAACAAGAAAAACTCATACATCTTGGTATTCTTAATCTTGGAAACTCTTCTAAGAAAGCCTTAGCCGCTCAGCAGCAACCAAATTCAAAGAATCCTAAGAAGTCGTATCCTAAAAGGAATGGTCCTAAACCAAACAAAGGTCCTAAGCAATTGCAGTCTCAAAATGATAAGGCAAATAAAAACAAAGGGAAGAAGACTGATATACATTGCCACTTTTGTAATTGAGATGGCCACTTAGAATCCAAATAATTTAAGAAGATGGAACCCCTGGAAGTAGCAATGAAGAAGCACAACATCCATTTGGAGCACTCTTAAACATCAACTTCATCTTCAGGAATAACACTTTTTGCATGTGGTTTTCAAGCATCTCGGTCTGGCTATGCACTAAATGTATCTTCTTCTTCTCATTCTCATGAGTGTCTCATTGATTTTGGAGCTTCTTATCACATGGCGAAAAAGAAAGCCATGTTTTCTTCTTTAAATGATTGTAACACCAAAAATATATATGTTGGTGATGATAGATCTCTTAGTGTTGTAGGGACTGGAACTGTTCATATAGACAATGGTCAATTTAATGATGTATTATGTGTTCCAACCTTATCCTGCAACCTTCTATCTTTATATCAGATAACTCATTCAAGTGAAGGTAAAATCATTGAATTTTCACCTCACGATGTTGTAATTAAGGACCTAAGAGATCCTAGACAGATTTTACCTACTGGCATTGCTGATGATTCTACAAGGTTGTATAAGTTTCACAACTTTGGGTCATCAAATCTTCCCTTGGTATTTCTTGCTCATAACAATGAAGTGAGCAAACTTTGGCATGAGCGATTTGGTCACTTAAACTATCGCTCCCTTTAGAATCTATGTAAAGAAAATATGGTGACAGGTCTTCCAATGGTATCTTGCAGAGATGGTGTTTGTTTCGAATGTGTACTCAGAAAACATCATCAGGGTAGTTTTGAAAAACGTACCTCTTGGCATGCCTCAACCCCTTTACAGCTTGTGAATAGTGATTTATGTGGTCCACTTCCAGTTTTTTCATTCTCTGGCTACAAGTATTTCTTAACTTTCACTGATGATTTCTCCAAACGCACTTGAGTATGCCTGTTAAAACTCAAGAGTGAAGTATTTAACATGTTCTTGGCCTTTAAGTCCTTTCTTGAAAAACAATCTGAACATCAAGTTCTTAAGCTAAGATCTGATAATGGCGGAGAATATGCTAACAACAAATTCATCAACTTTTGCACAGAGAATGGAATTCAAATGCAACATACTGTTCCATATACTCCACAACAAAATGGTGTAGTTGAAAGAAAGAATTGCACCTTAAAGGAAATGGCTAATTGTATGCTTCAATCTAAAGGACTTAGTATTAATTTTTGGGCAGAAGCAATTAACTGTGCAAATTACATAATAAATCGCACTCCTACTAAGGTTTTAAAGAATATCACTCTAGAAGAAGCATGGAGCTCAATTAAACCAGATGTAAGTCACTTTCGTGTTTTTGGAAGTGAAGCATGGGCCCATATTCTAGATGAGAAACATAAAGCTTTAGAACCTAAGAGTGAAAAATGGATTTTTGTTGGATATTCTGAAGATGTCAAAGGATATAGACTTATTCCACTTAAGTCCAAAAATGTTATCATTAGAAGAGATGTAAAGTTTGCTGAAATATATCGGCCTATGAGCCTAGTTCGATAGATGTGCCACCTCTCTCTATCTCTTCTACTTTTGAAAATATTTCTTCTTCCGATGATGAAAGCAAGGATGACAATCCTCCCCCACCTTCTTAGGATCCTCCTTCAGCTCCTCAGCTTCCAAAATGGGTTCGTGCTACTCGGGATGCAGCAGGTGATCTTGCCGGTGATCCTACAGATTAGTGACATACACGTTCTTAGTTCGATAGAGCCTCTTCTTTACTGTCTCTACCTTCAGCGAATTATGATCCTGACACCTTTGCAGAAGCTTCCGGCCATCTATATTGGGACACACCTATGAATGAAGAATATCGTTCATTATTGGAAAATGATACATGGGATCTTGTTCCTCTACCAAAGGGACAAAAACTTGATAGATGCAAATGGGTTTACAGAACCATGTATGTACCAAATGGGAAAGTTGATAAACATAAAGCTCGTCTTGGTGCTAAGGGTTTTTCACAAGTTGAAGGCATTGACTATACTGAAACCTTCTCCCCTATTGCAAAAATGAACTCTATCCGCCTTGTTCTTTCCCTTGCTGCCTCTTTCAAATGGGAAGTCTATTATATGGATGTTAAATCTACCTTCTTGCATCGGAACTTGCATGAAGAAATCTATATGGAACAACCTATTGGCTTTATACAAATAGCTTCTAGCCTTGTATGTCGGCTTAAGAAATCCCTTTATGGTCTCAAGCAAGCTCCTTGGGCTTGGTATGCCAAAATGGATAGCTTTCTTTTAGAATCTGGTTTTTCTAGGTGTCATCCTGACAATATTGTCTACACCAAGAAAGTGGGCAAGTCTCTTATCATTCTTGTTCTTTATGTTGATGATCTTATCCTCACTGGTAGTGATCCCAACCTTATCAACCATGTGAAGTCCAGCCTTAAAAAGAAGTTTGAAATGAAAGATTTAGGACACTTGCATTATTTTCTTGGTGTTCAAGTCTTGCAATCCAAGGAAGGTATTTCCCTTTCCTAGTCCAAGTATGCCTATGATATTCTACGCCATTTTCACATGGAAGACTGTAAGATAGCCCCTTCTCCCTTTCAGTCTGGAGCCAAACTTTCAGTCACTTGTACTTCCCCTAAAGTTGATGCTACCTTATACTGTCAACTTGTAGGAAAACTTTTGTATCTGACCCATACTCGTCCTGACCTTTCCTTTGTTGTTGGCCTTATTTCTTGGTTTATGCAAAAACCCACATGAAAGTCATTGGAAAGCAGCTAAAATAATAATTCATTATGTTCAAGGTACATTCCAGTTTGGGATTCATTACAGTGCAGAAGCATCTCCTCTATTGGTTGGTTTCACTGATTCTGATTGGGCTGGTGACCCTAATGATAGGAAGTCTACTACAGGTTATGTGTTCACTCTTGGTTCAGGACCTATTACATGGGATTGCAAGAAACAAAGTGACATTTCTCTTTCTTCAGCAGAAGCAGAGTATCATGGTGCCGTAGAAGCTAGTAAGGAAGCCCTATGGCTTCGTCAGATCCTATCAGAGTCTGGCTTTTAGCAGCAGCATCCTACTACACTTTGGTGTGATAATCAAAGTGCCATTCAACTATGCAAAGATCCAGTCCAACATCAATGTAGCAAACACATTGAACTACACATGCAATTCATCAGAAAACTCATTCACAACCATGTTCTTGAAGTGCAATATTGTTCAACAGATGATCAAGTTGTAGACATCTTTACAAAGGCTCTCACAGAGGCAAAGTTTACTAAACTTCGATTTATGGTTGGAGTGCAGGAAGTTGTCACTAAGGGGGGATAGGCTCTAGTGCCTCCTTCCTTCTCCTATTGTGTCATATTTGTACATCCTTCAATCCTATCCCAAGTTGTTCTTAAGGGGGGATGTTAGGATATTCTAACACATAGGAAATAGTTAAGTATAACTTTATCTAGTGTAGAGTTAGGTAAAGTGTGTTTCTTTACTATGTACTTCTCGTAACTTACAATCCGACGGTCACGATATGTAGTGATCCGACGGTTCATTCTCTCCTTAGTATTATCGACACTTGATCCGTGGCTTAACACCCGATTGGTCCATGATCTCTATTTAAAGAGCATGGAGGGTCATTTGTAGGGTAACCATTCATGAGAGAAGCTTATGTAAATTTTCATTCTTTTATTAATAAATTGCCTAAAGTGGCCACGTTGGCTCAGGCCGTCGACTATTTCCCTCTTTGAGGGTTTTAACCATGTCAACAATACTGGTGTATTGATCTGTGATCCGTTTGTGAGAAGTGTCGTTTGGTGTTCTGTCTGAGGAGCTTACCCTATAAATTCATACATCTGCATCTGTGAAGCCCTAAAGCTTCACTCCCTCTATTCGTTTGTACCACAATCCATACTGAGATGTGCCTATGAGGTATCTCAGTACATGCTTCGCTGCCTTCCAAAACAGCTTGGTAGGTTGAACCATAGCTTGACTCAACTGGTTTGCCGCGAAGCACAACTCTAGTCGTGTGTTCATTAGATACATCAATGAACCCACAAGCTGCCGATAAACAACAGCAGTTACTACCTCACTTGAAGTAGCATCCTCCTTCCTCCAGTCACCGACTAGAGGAGTCTGCATGGGCTTGCACTTCTCCATGTGGAATTGCATGAATATCTCATTGGAATACTTGCCTTGAGACACAAACACTTCCCCATCCTTCTACCACTCTTTCATGCCTAGAAAGTAGTGCATAAGACCCATGTCCTTCATCTTGAACTCTCTTGCAAGGTCCTCCTTGCAAGACTTGATCAACTGATAATCACCTATCAATATCAAATCATCAACATAAAGAACAATGATCAATGGATTACCTTCTACCATGATGTGGTAAAGGTTCGCATCCGCTTCACTCTTTGTGAAGCCCAACCCATTAAAACAACTGTCGATCCTGGTGTACCAAGAACGAGGTGCTTCCTTCAGCCCATAAAAAGCCCTATTGAGTTGGCATGCATGCGACTCATGATCAATGGTCTCAAAACCTTCCGACTGCTCAATGTACACCTCTTCCTCATTCTTCCCATTGAGGAATGCAGTCTTCACATCCATCTAATGGATCCTCCAACCCATCTGAGCTGATAGTGCCAACATCGATCTGATAGATGAGTACCTTGCTACATGAGCAAAAGTCTCATCGTAGTCGATCCCCTTGACCTGTGAGAAACCGCAGGCAACAAACCTTTCCTTATGTTTCTCAACACTACCATTAGCTGCTTGCTTTACCTTGTAAAGTCATCAAGAACTCACCACTCACTTGTCCTCTGGTCTTGGGACAACATCCCAAACAAATTTTCGAATGATAGATTCATACTCCTACACCATTGTATCAACCCAAACTGGTTGCTGCACTGCTTCCTCAAAAGAAGAAGGTTTGGTCTCTACACACTCCCCAACTAGGGCCATGTAACTAGTGTACCACTCGGGTGACCTCCTCTGTCTGTGCTGAGAAGATGGTTGTCCCACATTCTCTCATGCATCCATCATCAACTTGTCAGCTTCCCTTGAGTGTTTCCACCCATCTCTGGAAGACTTAGCATGAGTGGATGTCTCCACTCCTGGATCCTCTGCATGTGGCTGCTCTGCATCAGCCTGAGGCTCCTCCTCCTTAGGAACTAAAAGTTCCTCCTCTGCATGCAACTTGAGCTCCCTCTCAAGTGATACTCGCATGGCTTTCCACTCGTCGAACTTCAGATCTCTGCGTACCACTATCCTCTGACTGGTAGGCAAGAACACTCGATAGTTATGGCATGTATCAGTGTAGCCCACAAGTATCCCCAACTCAGTTGTTGGATCTAGCTTCTTCCGGGCATCTTTGGTCACATGGAAATAAATCAATGATCCAAAGATCCTGAAGTGACTCACATCTGGTCTCTTCCCAAAAAAGGCCTCCATAGGTGTCTTCATTCCCAGTATATGATGCAGGCTTTTGTTTTGCAAGTATATTTCTGTATTGCATGCCTCAGCCTATAATTGAAGTGGTAGGCTTTGGTCATGCAACATCACTTGAGTTGCTCCCACAATCGATCTGTTCTTCCATTTAGCCACCCCATTTTTCTGTGGGTTATGGGGTGTCGTCAAATCTCATTTAATTCCTTCTGCTCTGCAGAAGTCCTTAAACTATTGGGTGGCATACTATCCACCATTGGCACTATGCAAGGCCCTTATTTTCTTTCCAGATTCTTTCTCTTTCAAGGATTTAAACTCACAAAACCTTGAGAAGGTTTGATCCTTCTTCTGCATAAATTAGATCCAGCATCTACGAGAAAAATAATCAATAAAAATAACATAGTACCTTTGTTTAGCGGTGGAGGCTATAGAGAATGGTCCACACACATCTGTATGAACTCACTCCAGGATTTCTCCAACTCTATTGTCTTGATCCTGAAAGGAAGATTTTGCATACTTACCCAAGGTACAATCTTTGCATGTATCCTTTTGCTCCAGTTTTCCCTTGGGAAGTCCGGTAGAAATCAGTTGCATGATCTTCAAGGCCCCATGATTCAAATGGCCCAATCTTCTATGCCATAGCTCGCCAACATCTTGGCTCTAAACCAACTCTGATTTGGAACTCAATGCAACACAGTTGTCTACCTCCAGCTTGTAGAGATTCTTAACTCGAATCCCAATCCTCTTGGCCTGTCCACTACCAATATGCCTCAGGAATGCCTTTCCTTTACTAAAGACTACATCATGGCCTTTGTCTTCCAGCATAACGACAAACACAAGATTCTTCTTTAGACCCGGTACATACTTTACATCAGTCAGGGTGAGAGGAGTTCCATGCTCCCTCTGAAACACAACCGTACCTTCACCTGAAACAAGGTACTTTCCATGATCGCCCATCTTGATCCGCATCTGGAGATCCTTCTCCTCCAAGGTACTAGAATGATTCTTGTCGCCAGTCATGTGGAATGAAGCTCCACTGTCCAGGTACCAAACACACCCCACCATCGATGAAACCATACATGTGATGAGGGTGAAATCCAATTCGAACTGTGAGGCTAGTGCCTCACCATCTGATCCCTTCGAGGATCCATTCATGGATTACTTCTATGGACAATTCGTAGCATAATGGCCCACCTCATGACAATGAAAGCATCTCACTTTCAATTTGTCAAAATTCTTCCCACCATTGGAAGAACTAGATTTGGAATGGAACGCCTTCCCTTTCCCTTTCGTCGCCTTACTCTTTAAGGCTAGATTTTCTTGATCATCTTGCTTTGATGAAATCTCTGGTGCTTCTTCTTATCTCCTCCTACATCAGATCCGGCCAAAGTCGTTCCGAATCTGGCAGTTTCTCTCTTCCATTTACCGAGTCTTGGTAGCTATGCCAGCTCCTAGGAAGACTGAGGAGAGCAAGACTCACCATGTCATCATCGGCCGTCGTGATCCTTACACTTCCAAGCTCATCCCTACAAGTGGCGAGCTTGTTCAGATATGTAGAGATCATGTCGCCCTTTTCACACTTGATTTTCCGAAGCTTGTCTTTTAACGCCAGCTTCCTCTGATCGTTGTTGTTCTGATATAGATCCTTCAATGTTTTCCACATTGAAAACAATGTCTCCTTCCCATGGAGGCTCAAGACCATGTGGTCTCGAACTCCCTCAAGAAGGATTCTCCTCGCTCTAGCCACACATTTCTTCCATTCCGCCAATTATTGGGCATTAGCAGTTGCTGGCTTGGGGACTTCTTAACCAATGAAGTCCTTCAAACCGTTTTCCTCTAATACCGCTTCCATGCGATCCTTCCAGGCTATATAATTCAAGCTTCCATCAAGGGCATACTCGAGTATCAAACCGTTGAACGCCATTGGTGAAATTTGAGATGTGATAAGAATTCGAATTCTATAATCAGGAACTTTAAACTTAGAACTTCTCCCTTCTTTGTATATTGTTCTTCGCTTTGATCACCTTTGCTCTGATACCATGTAGAATTTCCCACTGTAGATCACCTGATAATGCAATATACTAAAGAAAAATACTTGATCTACTTCTACAAACAAACTTGCGGAAACTTAATCGATTTTGAGCAAGATCAAATAGAACACATATAACAGATAATGAGAAATCAATCACACATGAACATAGAAGAATACTTTGGGGAAAGCCTCAGCTAAAAACCCCAATCTTTGTATTATCATACAAGTGGAAATATGTCCGGATTAGACAAAGCTTTAGCTCACAAGCTATCTTAGTACAATCCCTCAATTCCGCTCATAGACTGAATAGACACAACATATACCTTCCTACAGTCCTCAAAGCCTCCTATTTCCTTGTGTAGTTTCTCCTGGGTCCTCTGGCTGCCACCTGTGTGAATTGACCTCTCACACCACTCACCAAACTCAGAAGTAACGCGCAATCTCCAAGAAATGAATTCCTTCTCCATGTAAGAGATATCCTCAATGGAATATTCCTACAACTAATAGTACACTATCCCATCATCTGATCTCAACTGGGTCTTTGACTCAACTGACATGCATGAGTTATTTATGAGAGAATATTTAGTTATCTGAAGTGCAGTAGCTACATGCATGCATGCATTAACTAACTGAACTCACAATCAGTTCCACAAACTGTTGGAACTAATCTAACTGGACTTAACTCATTTAACTGAGCTAACTAATTACAACTCAAATTACAATTCATCCTGATCCCCTTAATCAAGGGATAACTTCCTCAATCAAAGGATAAATTGTTGCATGTCTTCACATAGACTTGATGTTTGATTTTCTACAACTAATTAACTCAAGATGAATTAATTAATTATTTTACAAACAGCTGCCAAGATCAAATTGGAATTCTAATTCTCAATTTTAGTTCAGAGACTAACTAAAATTGGAATGTATCCTGAAATGCTATTTATTAACTCAAGATGAATTAATTAATTATTTTACAAACAGCTGCCAAGATCAAATTGGAATTCTAATTCTCAATTTTAGTTCAGAGACTAACTAAAATTGGAATGTATCCTGAAATGCTATTTATAGTAGTGCTATTTTTAGCACTTCTATTTTTATCATTTCTTGTTGCTATTTTCAACAACTTTACATTCAAAATTTACATTTCATCATTTTTCATCATTAAAGTTATTCACAATATTTATCATCTCAAGAAAGTGAGGTAACTAAGAAAATTTAAAATTAAAATGACCAGATTAATTTGAGACATATTTAGCATATTTAAAATGATTATATTTAATATTAGATGATTTTACATAGTATTGATAAAATCAATCATCTGTTCATTAGATTTTCTTTGGCCGCACACGACTGAAACTAGCCTAGATCCATCTTAACTCTGGATCTATCAAGCACCGAGAGGGATCAAATATCTCGAGGTGCAAACCTTTCCTCAAGTTTTGCACTCAAAAAATAGGTTTTCACCTTAAGGGATTGAATTCCTCGCAGTGCTTGATAGATTCGGAGTTACGATGGATCTAGGGTCATTAATTTTTAATTAAAGACTAGTTGTTATAAACTAGCTATTATTTGTTTATATAAATAGAACTTATTTATTAATAATATTAAATTATTATTTATATATTATCTATGAAATTATAATAACAAATTTATTCATAAAAGGATTATAGTTAATAAAATCATAAACATATTCTTATTAATTAATAAATTAACATATCATAAATAAATAAATAACTAAATAACAATAATATATAAATATAAGATAGTGCGAGTATGGGTAATGGGATTGAAAGAAAGTAGGGGATTCTAATAGAGAGCTAGGGTTGGCAGCAAAAGTTAAGTGTTGGGCACCATGTAGAGGTGAGAGGGGGGGAGTTATACTCCCTCATATAGTCAGGAAGTCTCCAATCGATTCAAGAAACCTATGGAGGCTGAAATCAGAATTTCAGGAGGAGGGAAACAGGACAACAGAGGTACAGAGGGGCAGGAAAAGACACAAGAATAAGTCAGAAAAGAAAGAAGAATAGAAGAAGAAAATCAGAATGTGGATACCAGAAATCGAACCAGACCGTGTAGGACTAGGGCAACTATCACACCCAAAGTGGTGTTAAGTGATCCAGTGCTACAGGCGCATAGGGAAAACATGGCGACTTACGCAGTCATTTGTAAATTCATGTAGTTATGGCCAACAAAGAAGGATTTATAGGCATGGATAATGAATCATTGGAAACCTAGGGGGGATATAGATTTGCACCTTGGATCAAAGGGTTTCTTCACTGTTGTCTTTACAAACATTGAGGATAAAGATAGGGTGTTTGAAGGAGGGCCCTAGTTCTATGCTGCTGCAGGCGTCTATATGCAGCCTTGGGTAATGAATTTTTTCTCGGACCACAAAACATTCACTTCGGTGCCAGTTTGGGTAAGGCTCTACTCCTTGCCACTGGATTATTGGCAGCCAGAATCACTAAAAGCAATAGGAAATAAACTAGGGCACTTTGTTAAAATATCGGAGGCTACTAGGCAGGGAAAGTATACCTCCTTTGCCCAGATTTTTGTAGAGGTAGACCTCTCTGGAGCTCTACCGGATGAAGTTATTTTGGAAGTTTTTGATGAAGAATGGGTACAAGCGGTGGACTATGAACATGTGCCTTTCAGATGCCGCAAGTGTCATGAACATGGGCATCTATTCAGGGATTGCCCCTTAAACAAAATGGAAAGCAGAACTAAAACTACGTCAGGGAAAGAAACTGAAAGCTTTAGCAAAGTGGGAAACAAAGGTAAAGGAGGGAGAAAGTACCAAAAGAAAATAAATGAGGAAAATCAGCCAAGTTAGAATAGGTACAAGGTACTAGAAGAAGAGGAGGAGCATGATAACACAATTCAGACTCAGGAGGTAAGCCCTACGGAGAAGGAAAAGGAAGAGAGTATGGTGGACACACAAGATAACAATCAACAAAAGGAGGATCTGCTGATCACAATGGAACTTGATAGGGACCAAGAGATGACCCCGAGCGAGGTGGGAATAGAAGATCATGAACTGCAGGATATTCTTGATAGGGAGCATATAGATCTGGAAAAGTTCCTGGAATAGGGAACCACCAAAGGAATGGATTTGCTACCACAAGACGAGTTCAACAGAGTGCAACAACTGTTCCTATGGAGGACTCAGGAAAAAGGTTTGGGAGTCAAAAGAAACCATGATATTCAGGACAACGAAGGGGTGAAAACAATGAAGGGAGCAACGGGACTAGCTCCTAGGAACCCAGGCAGGAAAAGAGGTAGGAAAAAATAGAACGAGCTGCTGATAGAGTGTGGAAAACTCATGATCGATTCAGGTAAGATGAAAGACCTAACCAGTTACTCATTTACAAATCTTTTTTAATGAAGCTTACATCATGGAATATTAGGGGTCTAGGGAGTAAACAGAAGCAAAGGAATCTTAGCAATAGAATGAAAGAAGAAAAACCAGATATGATTTTTATCCAGGAAACAAAATGTTCAGTAGAAAAAATAAGAGAAATTCACAAAAAATGGCTGAATAAATATGAATATTTAGAAGTCAAAGCAGACAAAACAGCAGGAGGAATTCTCACACTATGGAACCCTCAGAAAATAGGAATCCTAGATGCGGAAGCATCTAGGAACTACTTATCAGTGGTTATTCAACCTTTGGGGGACAAGGAAGTTTATTTAATCACAAATGTTTATGGTCTACAGAAGCCGAAAGACAAACTAAGACTTCCTACTTCACTAGAGGATCTAAGAGACAGACATTCGGGCATCCCCTGTATTTTGGGAGGGGACTTTAATATGATTAGGTCACTGACAGAAAAAAAAGGTGGAACCAGATCACTAGGCAGAGACTCCATTGCATTTCAGAAGTTTATAAAGAATATGAGGCTAGTAGACACAGAGACAAGTAATGGCATCTTTACCTAGAATAACAAAAGGGGAGGAGTCTCAGGTGGCCTCAAAACTAGACAGATTTATTATCTCGGAAGACCTTATCCTAACAGGCCTCGACCTGTCAGCAATGATACTCCCTTTTGGAGGATCGGATCATTGGCCTGTTCAACTTGAAGCATCCTTTATAGAAACTCCAAGAAAAAGACCTTTCAGGTTTGAAAACATTTCGCTCACCCATCCGGACTTTATCAGCAATATTGAAAAATGTTGGACAAAGGATTTACAAGTTCAGGGCACTAAAATGTTCCTCCTGCATAAAAGATTGAAACATATCAAAATTAGGCTTAAAGATTGGAATAAGAATGAGTTTGGCAACATTTTTGAAGCAAAAAAAGTGGCAGAACGAAAGCTACATGAAATTAATTAGATCCTCATTACAGATGGCTTCAACAGTGAAAGAAAGGAACAAGCTGAATACCATCAAAAGGAATGGGATGAATTATGCAAACAAGAGGAGATATTCTGGAAATAGAAATCAAGGGTACAATGGTTAAAAGAAGGAGAAAGGAACACAAGGTTTTTTCACAAATCTACCATGGAGCATAGGTCTCATAACAGGATCTCAAAAATCAGAGATTCTCACGGGAATCAACTCGATACCCACAAAGAAATAGAAGTTGAGCTGGTTAAACATTTCCAAGGAATAGGAGAGGAACCTCTCTTGGACAAATCACAATTCATCAGTGACATTACAAGGCACATTCCTAAGCTTGTGACAAGAGAAGACAATTTCAATCTAAATAGGCCTGTGAATGAAGAGGAGGTCAGCGAAGTCATCAAAGAAATGCAAAATGGGAAGGCACCAGGTCTGGATGGTTTTAATGTTGATTTCTTTAAAGCATGTTGGAAAATAATCAAGCAGTATATCCTTGATGTGGTGGAGGACTCGAGGAAAAGTAGAACTGTTTTGAAGGCGCTCAATACCTCTTTCATATCCTTAATTCCAAAACAGGAGAATGCTATGACACCAGACAGATTCAGACCAATAGCATTATGCATTGTGGTCTATAAAATAATTTCAAAAATTATTGCCAACATGCTTAAACCCCTTCTCCCAACCCTCGTATTTGAGGAACAAACTAGGTTTGTGGAAGGCAGACAAATTCTAAACAATATCATTCAAGCACATGAGGTGGTTCACTCACTTATAAGTAATAGGAAGGTAGGAATGATTATGCAACTTGACCTAGAAAAGGCTTATGATAAGATAAGTTGGGCTTACATAAGGAGAGTTCTTATAGCGTATGGATTTGACCATAACTGGGTAAGATGGGTGATGGCCCTTGTAACTACCTCTAGTTTTTCAATACTTGTAAATGGTTCACCATCCAAGCCCTTTAATCCGATGAGAGGTCTCAAAAAAGGAGATCCTCTCTCACCCTTTCTCTTTATTCTCATGATGGAAGGGCTAGGCAAAGCTATCAAGTCTGCCAAAGCAGAAGGTAAAATCCAGGGTCTCAAACTCACCATGAACGGAGAGGCTTTGACCCATCAACAATTTGTGGATGATATAATGCTATAGGGAACACCTACGGTTAGGGAAGCTCTAGCCTACAAACAAATCCTGAAAGACTTTGCAATGGCAACAGGCATAGAGGTAAGCCTTACCAAAACTAAGATTTTCTTTTTCAATACTGACATTGCTATTCAAAGAAATATATCCAGAATTCTAGGATTTCAAAGAGATATGACACCCTCCATATACCTGGGAGTACCGATAACTCACAAACCTCTGAGCAAGATGGTTTGGGAGCCTGTGATTAATAAGCTACAGGACAAAATTCGGAAATGGTCAAGTAGGTCTTTGAACCTAGCAGGATGACTTGTACTCACAAAAGCTATCTTACAAACGGTCCCCATATTTATGTTATCAATCCTTCCAGCTCCTAAAGGAGTAATGAAATTATGCAGAAATATCCAAAGAGATTTTCTTTGGGGTAAAGGGGAAGAGAAAAAAAATGGGCCTTGGTAGCCTGGGATAAGTTCTGTAAACCTAAGTCACATGGAGGTTTGGGACTGGATGATCCTGAAGTGCTAAACAAAGTTTTGGGGGCAAAACTTTGGTGGAGATGGCTAAAATATTCAGCTTCCCCTTAGGCCCAAATTTGGAAACAAAAATATGCAAACAATTGGCAAGACAGGGATAACATTAGAATGTCAGGGATCATCAAAGGCTCCCACATTTGGAACAAAGCTTGGGAGAATAGAGACATTGTTCAGAAACACAGTTTCTAGGAAATTAGAGATGGAAATCTTGCATGGTTTTGGGAGGATAAGTGGCAACAGGAACCCAAATTGTTAAGAGAAGAATTTGCAAATCTCAAGAATGATACTGATAAAAAAAGGTTACTCAGAGTAAATGAATTATGGGACCGGGAAAAAAGTGAGGGAAAATGGAGGATATGGAAGAATTTGGAATACAGTGATGACTCCCCCTTGAAGGCACAGGCAGAAGCTCTAACAACTATCCTGGAACAGAGAAAGATACTGACATCAGTAGATTCAAACCAACTAAGATGGGGCAATAACAATGAAGGCTACTTTAACCTCAAAGGGGCCAAGAGCATAGCCATGGGGCTTGACTTTCCAAACCTTGATTGGTTATGGAAGGACCTATGGTAGAATTAAAGCTAGATGAAGATCAAACTGTTCATTTGGTTAGTTCAACATAAAAAAATTCTAACCTTGGAAAACCTGAGGAAGAGAGGTGTAGCTGGTCCATCTAAATGCCAAGTTTGTGAATCTCAAGAAGAAACTATGAATCACCTTATAAACCTTTGTCCTTTCACATCGACGTTGTGGAATTGGATTGCCTCAATATTCAGACAAGAAAACAAAGACATGGGGAGTATTACCATCACCTTAAAGAAGTGGAGGAAAAATTTCTCTGATAATGAAATTGTCAACAAAGCTTGGGCTTTAGCTCCAAGATTTCTAATCTGGGATGTCTAGAAAGAACGCAACAACAGGATATTCAAAAACGGGAAAGGTACTTCCCAGGGCATCATGGAACAGATTTTAATACAACTCAATGAGATGGTAGGAACTCTCATTAAAAACCCCCCTGAGAACCAACCGAAAGATATTGATGTGTGGATACTAATGTGGTTGGGTATGCAGGGGCTCACCCTAAAAGGCAAAAACAACAATGCAGATCATATAACTACTGATGAGGATTTCTGCAACACCCCCTGCCCCCTCAAGGTTTTATGAAATGTAATATTGATGGAGCCTCAAAAGGAAACCCGGGCATGGCTGGTTATGGACGACCAATAAGGGATGAAAGGGGCTATATAAAAATCATCTTTCATAGTAATTTGGGGAAATCCACAAACAATATGGTAGAGCTCATGGCCATGGAGAAATGCTTAGAAATCCTAAGGGACTCAAACCTTCATAACATTATAATTGAAGCCAATTCTGAATTGATTATCAATTCAATCAAGAGAATTTGCTATGGCTCAGCACCAGAAAAAGTTTCGAGACATTGGAGGCTTCTGCAAATCTATCAAAGGACTCAATCCCACTTGCAGAACATGAGAACCTGAGTTTCAATCAGGTGCACCGAACAGCCAACAAATTAGCAGACATTTAAGCTAATGAAGGAGTACTCTGTGCTAAAAGCACCAATAAATATAAATGGAGAGAGATCCCCCAGGGCAGATTGAGGGAAGAGTGTCTCAAACAGGCGAATGTGGACCGAGAGCTTTATTAGAGCAGGGGATACTAGAAGGTTGTAGTTTGCTGGATACATTTAAATGTTAGTCGACATGAAAGAACAGTCCAAGGATATGGAAGAAAAGAATGGAAGATCCTTAGGCAGGAATAGATGCCCAGAATCCTACAATCCCAAGGTTCTTGGGCGGGTGTCAATTAACAACACAAGTATTTACATGAATTCAAATAAGGTTTTAGAAAGCTCTGTAATTGGTTGTGTAGGGAGATTGGTTAAAGTATGAGCAGGTAGGAGAAATAGCATCAGTCCTATCAAATCTGCATTGCAAATAGCAAGAGGGTTAGCCAGTCAATCAGACCCGAAATTGACTTTAAAATTAGCTTTATCAGGCTTTGGGTCCGAAAGAAGGGTTAAACATCGAGCAAGTTACGCAGGTGGGTGAGAATCGCATGCATCTGGTGGATTTCGGGTGGATTACATGTGTGAGGGTTATCAGCCAAATCGGACTCGAAATTTTTATAGAGCGATCTTTATAGGCTCATCGGATCCGATTCAAGAATTAAAGGGAGTGCTTGTTAATGGACCGATATTGATAGTGATCGTTAGATCTCTGAGGTTAGATCGAATGGTCAGGGATGTCGATTATATTTTGTGGTCACGTCATCATAGTTTTCCGGGCGCTGGGCCCGGTGAGTGGGCCTTAGGCTCGGGATACTAGGCTGTAGGTGGCCCACTTCTCTTATGTACACTTTGTAATATGGATGTAATATTAATTTGAATAAAAGGTTTGACGCTTATTTCAGCAAAAAAAATAATATATAAATATAATATCTATTAATCTTTAGTTATGGAAATCAAAATTATCCATATTATTTATGAATTTATAATAACATATTTATAAATAAAAACATAAGGGGTAAAAAAAAAGAACGAAGGAAGGATGAGGTAATAATGGGGAAAATCACGACAAAATAGCTAGAATCCAACTCTTACTCAGTTTCCACCCATCATCCCTATTGAGATTGAATGTATGCTTCTCAATCTCAATCACCTCTCTTAGTTTCCTATGGTGGAAGTGATCAACCCTGGCAATTACCTTTGCATCCTCAATGCAACAATGGTGCTTATATTTCTATGCATGCTCCGCAAGAGCTGGTGAGCGCAATCGGTTATGCTCACACTCATCAGTTCTTACAGAGCATGCAGAGAAATATAAGCACCATGTTTGTATTGAGGATGTGAAGGTAATTGCGAGGGTTAATCACTTCCACCATAGAAAAACTAAGAGAGGCTATTGGGATTGAGAAGCATACAATCAATCTCAATAAGGATGATGGGTGGAAACTGAGTAAGAACTAGATTCCGACTATTTAGTCCCGATTTTCCCCATTATTGCCCCCCTCCTTCGTTTTTTTGGACCCCTTATGTTTTTATTTATAAATATGTTATTATAAATTCATAAATAATAGTCTATTATTATTAATGAATAATTTCATATATGTGTAAACAATTACTGCAGGAAAATACTCATCTACTCTCAATTTCCTCTACCAAACTTAAATGTCCAAGTTATAGCTATGATGAGAGTGATATGTTTAAAAGTATTGTTTGTATGAAAATTTTGGTTCTCTTACTTTTAGGGGATATATATATATATATATATTATAGTGTTTTTTTTTGTTAATAATGTTATGCCAATTCTCCTATCAACATAAATGGTGGGTGGGAAGCCCATCTTTTGTATTTCTAATGTAATGTTGTGCTCAGGACATGAGCTTTATTAATATAAAATTTCTATATACTGTTAAAACAAACATATTTTTTTACATTTTTCTATAATATGTTCATCAAAATAAGTTTTATATATTTGATTTTTGAATTGATTTTAGGATAAAATGTCTTTTTATTAAAAAAAAATGGATTAATGACTAAAGTGTTACATAACAATAATAATATGAAGTTGATTTTACAAAAAAATATTATATAATTTATTTGGGAACCATGAGGATTAGCTTAGTTGATCGAGTTCCTATGGTTAAAAGCACCTTTGATTTAGAAGTTATTGGTTCAAATTATTTTTGGCCTTAGAGGATAGCTCTTTAGGGCAGGGTGGTTACATCTAAAGATTACCGAGTGCCATTTGAGTATGAGTAATCTTGACCAAGAGTAAGATATTCCATTACTCTCAAGATCATATAACAAACCTAGCTCAAAATCGTAAATTTAAAATATCACTTACACAAATTAAATTTAAATAAAAAAATTATAATCATTCTTTCTAACCACTCAAAATAAACCTAATTAATTTGATAATATTAAAATATTTATTAATTAAAGTATAGTTAATAAATATAAATATAATATTATTATATAATATTTCTGCATTTTACATGTCTCCATAAGGAATAGCTAATGGTCTATTTCTTACGAGAAAGGAAACGAGAGTTGGTGTAATAAAAATAAAAAATGTAAAATACTTGTTTTAATTTACAATCTTACAAGCTTTCACAAGGCTCAAACTTGGGTATTTGTCTTTTAATTTTAATATATTTTAAAAGTTTTTTGTTTTTTTTGTTTTTAACTTGGGTATTTGTCTTTTAATTTTAATATATTTTAGAAGTTTTTTGTTTTTTTGTTTTTAATACATGTAGATGAGTATTTATTCATTTTCTTGAGCTATTAAGGACGGATTCTACCTAATTAAATGTGGTTAGGTACATATATAGTAAAAGGTAAAAGATATTTTTACTGTAATTATTTTACAACCTAGTTAACACATTTTTACTATAATTATTTTACAACCTAGTTATCTATAGATGAGCATTTACTCATTTGTTAAAGTCATTGAGGCATTGAGAACTTATTATAATTAGTTGAGTGTTTTTAGATATAGATAAGGTAATAGGGAAACTGAAGGAAATTACTTTACATCTTAACTATACAATAGTGATGTATCAAAGAATAGTAGTGGTAGTTCAAAGTATTAGCACAAAATCTTATAATGCACAAGACTTCGAAAGGTGAGAGAAATATCAACTATAACTTTTAATGTATTAATTATTAATATGTAAGAGAGTTAAGAAAATTATTTATACATATCACAAATTAGGTTAACCCCTAGAAGATTAGTTAGATAAATTAGTTTTTTCTGTTTAATCTAATGGAAAGAAAATACAAAAATATCTTGAGAAGAAAGATAAAGGGTGTGGATTTTGGATGTAAGGAATTATAGTGTAACCACTCTATGATAATCCAAATCGATTACTAAGCATTTCCACTTATCATTGAAAGTGATTTTTTTTATATAAATATATGAAGGATATTAGATTGTTGAGATTTAGGAGATAAGGAAGTAGAGACTTAAAGGAACATGGAAGGGAAGTACGAGTAAAGAAAAGAAAAGAAAAGAAAACCATAATAAAATAAGGAAAAATGATGTGAAAAAGGTGAAGGGAAATAGGTTGAAATAGATTAATAAAGTAAAATTTATGTTTTCAAGTTACTTGAGATCTCTACTTACCCTTGTTATGATGAAAAATGAAGAATAGAGAAGGAAGGAATGTAGGTATGACGAATATAAAGAATGGAGAAGGAAGGAATGTAAGTATGGTGAAAAATGAAGAATGGAGAAGGAAGGGATGCAAGTGATAAAGTGGGAGAAAGACATCTATTGTGGATCCATGTATGTTGAGGACTTGTGAATGAAAATGGTGGTGAGAGGTAGAAAGAGATGTATAGAGTTTAAAATATAAAAAAATATAAAAGGAAAGATATAAAATGAGAAGAACATGTAAAAGAGAAAATGGGAAGTCAATATATGGAAAAGGGAGTTTGAAATTGATCTTATTGTGATTATAAATATATTTATTCAAGAAGTACCATGGTGCAGTTTTCAAATAGAGGAAATTATCCTTCAGGGGGGAAAGGAGGTGCTATTGATATGAAAACACCAGTAACAATAAAAGAAACATATATGTGGAGTTTATGGAGTGGATTATGGTCTGAGTTCATAGCATGAATTTTGTGATCTTCGGTTGTATTTAGTATATTTCTCTTATCTTTTCGACATTAATTACTTTAGGTGCCCTATCAGACCAATGAAAATGAATCATAGGGTGAGGCTCAAAATTATCATCTAACTTTTCTATGATCCTACATGATTGTGTCTCTAGAATATCCATTAGTGAATGCACATTGAACTTTTGAGAAAATTTGTCGAAAAGGTGTATTACAAGTTAATGGTCTCCCTCTTGAGTATTTTAGTATTTATCATACATCTTTGGAGGATTGGTATTTTTTTGGAAGATGCCCAATAAAGTGATTATTTGAATTAGGCTTGTGATGTTTGCAATCCTTGTGGATGGCACAACAAGCATGCATGAACACACAACATTACCAAGGGATTATTCCTTTTCCAATGCAATCCTTTACATTAAATGAAATATAGAATTATCGTTCATGGACAAGAAAAAAAAGCCATGTGATCTTTAAATAGTGAACAGATTATTCCTCTCTTAAAAAATAATGCAGTGTGCTTACCTAGTGCACGTAGATTTCCCAGGCATGGATATGAAATTTTGATTTTCCCTCAAATGGATCATGACCCATTTAAGAGGAATCATTTATGAATAATAGAACATTTCTGTTAAAATTCTAAGGCAAGTACATTAGAACACAATTTTCGACATGATAATTTCTTCCTATTGATTCTCAAACAATAATTTCTATGCCACTACTATTATTGAATAGTTATACTCATAAAATTTCAACATTAATTTGCAACAAAAACATTAAAGATAATAGAGAGACAACCATGCAAAATAGACACAATATATTTTCACCTAGGAAAGCCAACCTTGGGAGAAAAACCAACAATTTTTCTTGAGGAGAAATTTTTTTTCAACAAGGTTTACAAATAAGATATTTGTCTACAAATCTATGCCAATATAAAAGTCAAAATACCAGTCAAACCTGGTCAAACAAAATCAAGTCAACATTGGTAAAAACACTTAGAAAATCAGGAGTCAAAACTACTCAAATAGTAAAACTCTACAGTCAACTCAGCCTAGTCAAACTCTGCCCTACGATCCGTGGTCAACCTGCTCGTGTGGCCCAATGACTAATCAAATTGAAATCATATCCTTATGTCAAGTCTAGGGTCAATGATGTGGCCAAACCTACACATGTGGCCTCCAAAAGCTTAGTCAAACAATTGGTCAACTTCTTAGTCGAATTTTGTCAAAGATAGCTCGAGCAACTTCAGTTAATGCATTGGTTAATCAACTCTTCCTTCTCACATTTGCGGCCAAAACAAGAGAGATAGAATATATGCTCTACAACAACAAATTTTCTCTTTTGGCAAATTTCTCCTCCACTAGTAAAGAGTGAGTGAGCTTGCTATGTTGTTTTTTCCTCTCGCATGTTGTCTATTTATATAGAGCTCTAAGGTTGAGTAGAGACCCATCAAGTTGGTTTCTTATCATAATAAACCCTTTCACTAATGGAGCCTACATCAAAACTCAACATTACACTAGAATTTTTTACCCCAGTTGGGTGAAAAGCCCCAATCAATAAACAATTCAAACTCGCTCTATAAAATATAGATCACCACATCCGAGACCACAAAGTGAGCGTCATGGGCCATTCACCTCTAGCCAAATAAGCATGCCCCCATGGGTGAATGTATCATTCTCCCATAGTCAAATCAACATGACCCCATGAGAGAAGATATGCCCCTAGGCCTTTTACCCCTAGCCAAATTAGTAGGGCCCAATGGGTAAATGTATCATTCCCCCACTAGTCAAATCAAGATGATACTATTGGAGCTATGGAATATCTCTTTCCAAAATATACACAATAAGAAACTTATAAGGATCCAGTCCCTATTGAGAATGGGGTTGGGAAAAGGAAAGGATCTCCAAGAAGATAAAGTATTGGTGATGTTCTATGGGTCTTTGGTTTTTTGCCAAAAGAGTGTCGGGGTTGGAAAAAGGAAATGATCTTCAAGAAGATAAAGTATTGGTGATGTTGGATGGGTCTTTGGTTTTTTGGCAAAAGAGTGTTGTTAAGCGATGCGATAACGAGGTTGAATAAGTGCTCACTTGTGTTTTGATAGTTTGTGGCATGAAAGAATAGTGATAGTTTGTGGCATACAAAGAACAATGATGATCCTTCAAAGCCTTTAGAAAATAGTATATCCCAAGTTAGAAAATGAATTACCTTTCGCCATAATTGATGCCCCTAAATCTATGTCCAAATATAAAAATGCACGCAAATTATATTAAACTATAATTTTGATAAATGAAAAATGCATCCATATAATAATAGTAACATAGACACGAGCTCAATGATATTGAGACTTTATTTTAGAAAAATGATAACATTCCTTTTACTAACTTAAAAAAATAATAATATTTTTTAAATAAAGATAAATGTATGAAATAATGATAATGTTTTTTTTTTAAGATAAAAAAATGTATAAAGATAATTAGTAATAAAATATAGTAGGAAGAAAATCCTTTATTACAAATTCAATACCAAAAAATAATTTTGATGATGATGATGATGGTGGTGGTTAACGTCCCGTGAGACCAAACATTGGTCTATCGGACCTAAAGAAACAAAGTATTTATTTTGATTTAAGATTTTATTCCTATGCTCAAAAAGCTTGGAGAGAAGCCTTCCGAGCTCACTATAATTTTGACATTGTAAAAGGCTAGGAAGGTCAGTATTGCAACAAAGATGTGAAATTGAGATCTAATGTGGTTGTACGCGGGGCACTCTAAGAGGAAGTAGTTTTCATCCTCGATGTTCCTATTCTCACATATATGGAAAATCCTTTCCATGCATGGCGTTTTAGGAACTGCCCAACGACCCGTTTCACTATGGAGCTCAGGAAAATTTGTTCTAATATTTGCTATATTAATTTTCTTCTTTGAGCTAGTTAAAATAGAGAGATACATTTGATCTTCTAGGGTGGGGTTGATGACCCTCTTATAATAACTTAATTTTCTTTTAGCCGCTAACTCTTTCTCACACCACATTTTTTCTTTGAACTTAGAAATAACAATATCTTTAATGTTATTTATGTCTTGCAATGCATCATTCTCGTTGATCTCCCAATAGTTTAACCAGGCCCTTGTGTCTTTATGCCCCCCCGATTGAGCCTTAGGTGGTTTTGGCTGGAATTTAAAGCTAGCTTAGGATGTCTATGATCGTCTATGTTATTGAGTTTGTGCTTGTACAACAGAAACCTAATCATAGCTAGGCTCTCAATAGAGGAAAGACCTACTTCTATAAGGAGAATAGGATAGGGTGTATTACTTTTAATTTGCAGGTTATAAGTTATAAAATGCTTCTGAATTTGCTCAATCTTTCTCCATGATTCTCTAGAGATGCTGCAAGCCCAAACCTCAAAACCATATAAGATAACAGGAGTGACTAAAGTTTCAAAGAGTAACTTCTTTTTATCCCACATTACGACGTTTGTTGTTTTACAATTATTTTCAAGACCGAAATAAGCTTTCCAGCCCCCATTAATCCTTTTCTCAATGCTATGGGTCCAGTTGAGCTTGTGATGAATATCAATTCGTAGGTACTTGTAAGAATACACTTCCTCCAAGTTATTATTGTCATACATAAAATTAGCGTAAGTGTCCTTCTAGGATTTGATAATCATAACCTTTTCTTTGTCAGTGTTAACAGTCATACCCATGGTAGAGCAGAAATCCTTAAGAAGCCTGAGTTGCTTATCAAGATCAGATGGGTACCTTGCCAAAAGAACAATATCGTCAGCATAGAGAAGAAGGATGATGACTATCCCAGCTAAGATCGTGCCATCACATCCTGCTTCCTCTAAATAGCCTTCAAGCTTATCGATGTAAATGCCAAATAGGGTAGGGGAGAGGGGGCAACCTTGTTTAACTCCGATGTTACACTTAATATCTTTCGACCACCCCTCATTCCTCTTTAGCTTGGCAATTACATTCTCGTATAATCTTATAGCGGCATCTCTTAACTCGAGAGGAACCTTTAGCTCTTCTAATCTATTCCAAAGTTTGTATCTAGCAACTGTATCGAAAGCCTTTCTAAAGTCCACAAAGCAACAAAATAAATTGGATTGATCATTCTGACATTCCTTCGCAATGATCCTAAGCGTAACGAGGTGGTCTGTTGTTGAGTGATGCCTTCTGAAACTTGCTTGGCCTTTAGCCCACTTACCTTCACTTTCAAGCCATATGCTTAACTTCTTTTCCAAAATACTACCATATAACTTGGCTAAGAGAGGGCTGATCATAATTGTCCGATAATTAGATGGCTTATTTGTATCCCCACTTTTAAAAATAGGGATAACGAAGCTCTCAGTCCAAGGTTTAGGGAACCCTTGCTTGACTGCTTGATTGAAAAGCTTGTGAATGTGGGGGATGAGGACAGGACCTCCAATTTTTAAGATTTCCACCTGGTAACCTTCAATGTCCTTAGCTTTCCCATTAGCGAGGTGATTAACCCCAAACTTGATGTCTTCTAAAGAGAAAGCTTCTTTCATTGTAAGAAGGGTTTCCAAATTAACCATGACATTTGGAGATTCATAAAGCTTTTTAAGATAGGAATTCCAATCGTGAAGAGCAATTTTATTATTATCTTTAGCCTTCCTAGTCAGAATCTGCCTCCAAAATTTCTTAGGAGCTACCTTAGAGAGGTGTAAGAGATTCTCCTGCCTTTGACGAATGTACTGCATCTTTTTCCTTTTAGTTAGGACTTTGTATATTTTTATCTTGTCCATTTTAAGAGATTCATCAACAGCTTCCTTAATTTCTCTCCTCGCACTTTTACAATCTTTGTCATACCATGGATTGGTTTTGCTATTTCTTTTATTATTTGAAACTTCAATTGAGAACTTGTTAATAGAATATGAGAGGGTTGTAGTAAAATTATGATAGAGGTCTTCTATGTTGTCTATACTAGATAAATGAAGCAAATTAGTTTTTAATTCATTTAGAAAGAGATCATTTTCTGTGGGAACTCTATGCATGACAAAATTGAGAGTTATAAGTAAAGGCGTATGATCAGAGTCGGGTTCGTGGTCGTTTAAGATGTCAAAATTTATTATTTCGTTGTATAATGGGAAATAACATAGTCTACCACGCTGCTACCAAGTCCATGGATGCAGGTCATCTTGCTAGAATTGGGCCACTTTTTTAGACCGTTGCAAATTATGAGATCTTGAGCACTACAGATCTTGACTAGCTCCGACCCAAACAAATTTTCCCCGAGGTCTTCAGAGCTCCTTTTGCACCTACTAGCCAGAGTAGGGTCTTCGTCTGACCAAAGAGGATTAGGGTTGGAATGATTGATTAGAATAATAGCTTGGTTGTTTCAAGTTCGAGCACTAAAGTCACCTATTAAAAGGATATTACCGTCATTTTTTAGGCTAGAAATATCATTCTCTAAACCATTGTAAGGGCTATTTTTATCTAGATTCTTCTTCTTATAGAAGTTAGAATTTATGGGGGAAAATAACATACTGCCATGTTGGACTTTTTATTATTAATGTCTTTGATCTCTATCCAACTATATTGGTTGTGAGGGTCATTTTTATAAATCCTAACATGGGGGGAGATGTTCCTTTTAATGTAACAAGGTATTAAGCCAATTCCTCTACGGAAGGATCGCTTGTTCCAGGTAGACCATAGCGTAAAGCCATCTATGTTAGGGACCTTAGATTCTTCGTGCTTCTAAGTTTCAACAAGCAAAATAATATAGGTATATAACCTATGTAAACAAACCTTGACGTCGTCATTTTAATTATTTTTTTTTATGTCAGATGCCAATCACTCATCGAATATGAGGTTTTCGGAATATGAACTTTTGCTTTTTGCTATAACCTACCATTGGGAATATAACCAACTAACATAGGATTGATACTTAGCTTGATCATTGCATGTGTGTTTTACCAATTATCTCATTCAAGATAAAACGTGCAAATCAATTCTATTATCTGGTGACTTTCTCAAGTAGGTTGGAAGGACCACTACAGCTCACATTTCCTCCATTAATCCCGTCCTACCATACTGTATTTGCAGCCAGATCGATCGGTGGCAGGTTCAGGACCTTGGATTTTGCTCACAGTCTCTTTCTCACCCTCGAATCATGTCCCACCTCTTTCAAGGAGTCCCGTTCTGTTTCAATCAACGACGTAAGCTTAGTTAGGCCCCACGAGTCCATTTATTCAACATTACCGCTTTGTTCGCCACTGATTTTCTTCATACCTCCCATGCCTTTCGATCATACAGAATCCCCACCACACGGCCTAATGGCATTCAAAGGCACCATACTCTATGATGCAATTGGTATTTACGTGACCCGAGAATGCTGACCGTAGAAAATCATCATGGTTTCATTTTCCATCTTGTCATGCTTTCCCTTTTCAGTACGAAAAAAACGATATTTGAATTATCATAAAGATCATGTACATTATATTAATTTAATTTTATGTATCCGAATCATTATAGAAAATCATCTGGGTTGCGTGAGTATACAAACCTTACCAAAGTGACCAAATAAACAGATATACATATAGAGTATATAGACATAAAAGATCTGCATACAGATATAAAAGATGGAAACTAGACAAATACATCCATCATATTGCCCTTAAAAAGAAACAATATCATCCCTATTACTTTGTGAAACATTGAGAAAACCATTTCACCAGCAGGTTTCCGTTTTGCTTACATGTTACATACAAAATTATGAGACAAAATTATAAAAAAATATCAGAATATAAATGTACAATTAGCCAGGGAATGGGAACTCCACAGCGCTTAGTACATTGCCCTCCATTATGATCAGAATATAAATGTACAATTAGCTAGGGAATGGGAACTCCACAGCGCTTAGTACATTGCCCTCTATATATATAAATGTACAATTAGCTAGGGAATGGGAACTCCACTGCCCTTAGTACATTGCTCTCAATTATTATATCTATGTACATTTTTCCTACTGTTCCTCGAAGCTTTTTCTTTGAGAGATCATCCACAAGCTGGTTGTATTCTATGTACATTTTTCCTACTGTTCCTCGAAGCTTTTTCTTTGAGAGATCATCCACAAGCTGGTTATATTCTCTGCCTCTGTATATAAATGTCCATGATTCCATCTGATCATGCTTATGAATGTATCACAGTGCAACAAGCGGATTTTAAAAGGTTTCTGCCATTTCAGTATTTGGATTATTGATTCCACATACATCATGATAATAAAAACAGTGTAAATTCATTTTATTCCCATATGTATGATAAGAAAAATTAAGTACAATTTATTGTGTTTTTTCATTAATTTTAAGAAAAATGAAAATATACCTTAAGTAATTTGAATTAATTACTTAATTTTATTAATGTAGATTAAGTTTACAATTAAAAGAGAACTGTTATTGATTTTATATAAGTGCATCAACCTTATATTAAAAACATACACAAATTAAAGTTATTTTTAAATCTCAACCATATACCATTAATTTAATTAAAATATATATTTTTTATTATTAATAAATTTTTTAACGGGTGATAGGCTAACTTAATTATTTAAGAAATTATACACTTCTTTACACTATGATTTGAATCAATTGATTAGTAAAAACATATAAACATCAAAACACTTCTTTTATACTACATTTCACATTACTTTAAAAAATCATAAAATTTAAACTAAATTATAATTATATTTGGAATTATTATTATTAATAATAAAAACAATAATATATGAATTATATATATATATATATTCTAAAAAATTATGTAGCAACATTTTTAAATATATAGGTTTTATTGCAATATCATGTTCAACACTATAACTTATTAATATTACGTGTCCAAAGAATCATAATTCATATTCTTATGACACTTTTTTTAATTAATTAATTGAATTAAAATGATAGAAAAGACATAACTACTTTTGAGAATATTATTAATCTTTAATTTGTCATTATTTCTAAAAATATTTTAGAATATTCCCTCAAAATTAAATCTCTACCATCTATTTAATAATTAAATTAAAATTCTATAAACCATATCTATAAATTAAACAAGTTCAATAATAAGAAATTAGTTTTTCTTTTGTTAACTAAATTATATATATATATATATATATATATATATATATATATATATATAGAAAAATTAATTCTTTTATTAATTAAAATAACTTAAGCAGCCTCATTATTTTATGGAGATTAAATTTTGATCTATTTTATATATTAAAAAATGCAATATAAATCAGAAAAAATTATAAGTGGTCTCTTTTTACCTCAAGAGATTTGATTTATTGGTGATTAAGATGAATCTATACTGGTTATAATTATATCATATTAATATAATTTTTTGGAGGAAAAATTAAACTTCACCCATATAAACCATTTTTTCCTCACCAACTTAAACATGAAAGTTAAACTAGATTTAAATCTTTTATATCTCCTAATTTAAAATTTTGCTGATTACATTTCCTAAATAAAAATGTTGTTCACTTTTTTCTAAAAATTTTCCTACCATTCATGAATCATACCCTTCCATAAATTTTTCTTGCATTAATATATAATTCTAATTCTAATTCTAATTCAAATTCAAATATATATATATATATATATATATATATATATATATATATATATATAACAGAAATCATCTTACATTTTTCATTATTTTTATGCAAAATTCTGCTGTCATAAATTGCGCAAAAGGTTTGGAATAAATGGAAGTCCTGCTTGCTCTATTTTATTTATAACCATCTTATTATATTTGTTTCACCATTTTATTATAGAAAGCATTCTAAATACATCTTCTGAAAGTATTTAGGATCTCTCGGCCCTAAATATGTATATAAAATCACATCCACCGGGACGACCTAATCAAAGGTGTCGTCAGCTGACGTCAATTAGATGACGGAAGGTTAAGATGTTGAGCCCACCCAGAGAATTAGGTGCGACCGAAAGTTATCGCAGGATTCAAGAAGTCGTTTCTTTAATTTTACTTTCAATTTCCCTCATTATTCAATCGTTTCCTCTGTTCCTTATACAAATACATACAGCGATTGATGGACGACAAGGGGAAAAAATCCGCGGTGGTGTAAGGTTAGTTTAGTTTTTCATTTCTTTGTTCAACCCTTTTCTCTATAAATAGAAGCGAGACGTTTGACAACCACAAGCACATTTGCAATTTCCATTTGCCTTTAAAATCGGATTAGTTGCAGCAATACTCTGGTACGATCTAAATTATGAAAGATCCATGTCTCTTTGATTAAATACATAGGTTGTATTTTGTTAATTGCTTAGATTGATTAACGTATTGTGGTGTTTTGAATAAGGGAAGAAGATTATTAAAAGAAAGGATTTACAAGTATGGACATGAATTCTGAGGTTTCGAAATGGATGCCGCTCGAATCAGCAGTATGCTTTCCAAACCAATCAGAGGAAGCGTCACAAACTAAAACAGAAGAAGAAGAGGAGGAAGAAAAGGAGAGGTTCAAACGCCCCCGGACAACTTTGGACAATGAAGATGATGTGGAGGAATTTATGGCTTTGCTAGACAGAATCGAAGAAACAAAGAAACTATTGAAAAGAAAGAGCGTGAATTTCAGTGGTAGTAGTATAAGCGCAGGAGGAGGTATTAATGCAGTGGAGGTAGATCGGATGTTGACGGTCCCGCCCCTCATGCAGCAGCCACAAGGCTCGTCAGATGCTGGTCAAAGCAGTACATCGCCCTGGAAACCCTCATTCCAATGGGAGGACTTCAATATATGTAATTCCCGGTCTGCACAAACAGATTTAAGTGGTGCTGCAGCTACAGAAAAGTATAAAGAAGCAGAAGAAACCGTTCAAAAGGGTAACGGCCCTTTTAAAACGAGAAGTTTTCTGGATGGGGTTACGCCCACTGAATGTTCGCAAGGTCACGTGGACGATGTAAACAAGGAGGAGGAGGACGACGTAGAAGCGCCTCCAGGGTTAGAGCTACAGCTATTCCCCTGTCAGTGATCTGATCGAACTGTGTAGTGCGTCCCTGCCGGCTGATGATTCCCTACCATCCATCACTCGCCCACTCTGTTATGTTGCGGGTATCATTGTAAAAAATCGTGGAGAATTCCTACTGTAACTCTGCCCCTTAACTCAAGTTTTAGAAAATATTGTCTTCTCGTATGGTTTGGTACATACGCAATTGGATTGGGGTGCTCCATTAAACATTTTATGTTTTATTATTTTTTTAATGCCAACACTTGTATTTCAAAATCTATGAGCGTAAGTTAGTGGGATTAGGTGAAAGCATCCTTTTTAAAGAGGTTCTCGTGAACTTTGACTTGATAAGCCAGCCACAAGCTTTGATTGGTTGTACCTGCTCACTCTTATCCCACTGGATTGTAATTTAAACTATATACGTCATGATTGCCACACCAAATTATTCAATGACCTGTAATCTTGTTTCATACATAGTGATGCTATATATGATTACAAGTTAAAAATATTTCTAAAAAGGCAAAAATGTTATCTAAGTTGCATTTAATTTTACGAAATATTTAAGCGCGGTTTAACTTTTCCATGTCTATATAATAAATACTAAAAGGAACATTGTCAAGAGCGATTGTTTGCTGAGTTTTATTTACTTTCTACATCTTTACAATATAAAAATTAAAAATCATAATACTATTTTATAATTATATGTTTCTTTAAAGAGTACATGAGTATTGACTGAACGTTACGAGATTTCTTTAAGGAATACCATGATACCAATAACACGAGTATTGACTGAACGTTACGAGTTTTCTTTAAGGAATACCGTGATACCAATAACACATGTATAAAAATGTGATATTACATGGTTTGCTTCTCATCTAGACATACTAACAAAAATGCTAATACAAATTGATTTTGCCAGCACGCATACATGCCTGACTTTCAACAAAGATTCTATGGTTTGGTATTACAAAAAGCATTCAGCAGACTCATTCAAATTTGGACTTAGAAATGGAAATCGACCGAAAAACCTAGAGGAACAGAATGCTCGGCCACAAGGGAGATCTGGGCTCTCAGGGGAGCCTGCAGATTGTAATCAGGCACGATCATCTAGAAGACAGGCGGAACCAGAGGACTGCAAATGTTGGATAGTTCGATCCGCAGACGAACCAGAAGAATTCCGCTGGAATTAGGGAGCTTTGCACCAAAAGTAGGGCAATGGCTATCGATGCCTCTAGAGCCAACAAACTCCCACAACAGTTCCAACCATGCAGTGCATGAACAACGAGAAGAAAAATGGCATGACACATAGCTAAACGCTACCCAAAGGTGGAAAAGGGGCTAATCATGGCGATATTCGAGTTATAGAGCCGATTAAAAATGGGAATAAGCAAGTGAAATGCGACGGAATGATTATGAGGGGCGTACATAATCACAAAGGATAAGATATCTCGCTACGGGTGAGAATTTAACAGCCTGTATATGATGTTGTATACGGCCGCATGTCTATCCAGTGGCACAGGTGGCACTGCATTATCTTCAAGTGGAGGATTAAAAGTCGTCACTGCCATGGTTCTATAATTATGTTAATAAGTTTTTACGTGGGGTTTTTACGTGGGGTTATTTTGGAGTAAGGTTTTTAAAATTTTAACTCTATTATCAAGGTGTAAAATTAATATGAGTAGATATTATTTAAATATTTTATAAAGTTAATTTTTTTTTATGGATATGAGTAAAATTTCAATTTTGAGGAATTTCTAAGGTTAATATTTATTAGTAATCTTAATAAATATGTTTATTTTGGAAGAGAGATTATAAAGTTTTAATTATATCACCAAAAGACTCTCCAACTCAATAATGTTTAACATTTGATTAAGTCAAATTATATAAAAATTAAATAAAAATAAAGTTAAATAAGAATATTTTTTTTTTCTCGTTAAGACTATGCTATTCTATTATATACATTAACAGGAAAACATTTACAGTCATTGAGTCATACTGCCAAAGGCCATGGATGGCACTTTGGACTGAAAGTTAACAGAAAAAGCAGCCCACGCAGGGGCACCGCAGCTGAGACAAACCACCCGCGCAGGGGCGTTAAACCACCAAGGTACTATCAGTGCAAAAATTGACAGCCCGCGCAGGGGCTCAAAAAAGAAAAAGAGACTTTCAGTAGAATCCCTCGCAGGGGCATCGGAAGCATTGAACAGGATTTCTTTCAAATCATACATAAACATCAAAAACATACAGTAAGCCATTGTAACAGACATAGTAAATCATGGGTGGACCTGAGCAGCGTTTGAGCAGGTGATGCTGAGCGAACGAACTGCTAATCATCCGGCTCCTCCTCGATGATCCTACGCCAGCCGCATCCTTCCGGGAACTGGTCCCATTCTGTCTTGTCCCTCGCTGGAGAAGGCTCTGCCTGAGTCGGAGGTGGGTTGACAGCATGCTCTGGACCAGCCTCTGGCGATCCCTCGACACCCCTTGAGCTTCCTGCCTGGTGCATCTTCGAGCTGGGTTGTTCCTCGCCCTCATCCTGCAGTTCTTCAAGGAGAAGGACCGAGACATCGGCGTTGATGCGGTATGTTCCCTGGGGGCTGCTGAAAGAGAAGACGGCAGTGCCAAACGCAGGAAGAGGTGCCGAGTCCGAATCTGGACTGCTAGAGTCCAAGAATTGGCTCGATTGGATGGGATGGGCTTCTGCAACTTGATGGCAGAGGCATCGACAGCAGCGAGATTGGGGAGTTGCAACTGAGGGTCGAGAAGACCCACCTCTGCTAGAGCCTCGACGGCTGAGAAGGCGCTGTCGAGGCCTGACCATTTTGCCACAGATAGCAGGGGGAAAAAACAGAGTAAAATAGGAGGAATTGGGGAAATTGAGACGCCCTTCACCCACCCTTTCAGACCTGATGCAACAGACAATTGGTAGAGGAGTGGCGTGAGCAGAAGCTCTGTGAACCATCGACCAAGCAGATGCACACCCCCAGACACATAGAGCCAATTCCAGATTCTGAGCTCGACCCAACATATTGCAATCCACCCCCTCACCATACTTAAGCTCCTCCTCTGTTCCTCGAACTCTGCATGCCATAACTGCAGATTGAAATCACACCTGAACCCCGGACAGTGCAATGAATTGCCGTCCATGATCGCACCTGAACCCACGCTTAAATTCTTTGACGGCGGATCGAATTGAATGCTTGTCTTAGTCTTGGGGCCGCACATGGCTTCCATGTGGCACCTCGCGCTCAACCGTAGTGTCACCCGCATCCGGGGAAGTTAAATAAGAATATTAATGTAATGTAATGTAAACATTTTAAATTGGTCAAAATAAAATAAAAAATAAAAAATAACAAAAAAAAAATATGTATATAAAAATAAAATAAATATAAATATAAAAATGCCTATGGTATTGACAACTCATGGTATTGACTCATGGTATTCATGTTTTATATATTCTATTTAAATGAGGAAATTAAAGCAGCCTAGATCCATCTTAACTTTGAATCTACCAAAGGCCAAGAGGAATCAAATCTCGATCCTATGTAAACCTATTTTAGTGTGAAGACTTGGTAGATCTAGAGTTAAGATAGATCCACATAATATTCTAGAATATTTTTAGTAGCATACACTAATGAAAAGCTAAGATTTATTTCCTAAGTAGTATACATTTTTTCTCTTTTTAATTAAATTTATTAATTAAAAAAAATGTCATATGAACAAGCGTCATACGAAACGAGTTGTGGTTTTTTGGGCATTTAATATTGATAAACCATAGTATTGGCCCATGAAATTGTAATAAAGATTATATACAAATTAAGAATTTTCACGGTTAAGAATTTTATGACTTGTCTTTTAAAATGTATATATATTTAGCAAATATATTAAATAATTCTTCCCACTGGGATTTAGATTGATTTTGAATGGGTTTAATGATAAGGCACTCCATGAGTATAGTCTTTTTATGGAGAATTGGACAATATAATTGAAAGTAGGGAAGTCAAATTCTATAGATTAAATAACTTAAATTCAAGTTCTTAAAAAACTTTTCTAGATTTTTGTTAAAGTTAACAAAAAAACACTCTGGAAAAGTTAATTTCGTGTATTAGTTAGACTATATATATATAACCAAACCTGTATATTAAGATAATCAATACAATTAAAAAAGTTTCACATAACATGAAATGTTTTTTGGCCTATGAGTGTTTAGAGATGCAAAAGGATTAGTAAAAGATTAGCTTAGATCCATTTAATTTTAGATCTATAAGTTTCAAGATGGACCAATCTCTAGGTGCAAACTTCTTTTTTGAGTGTAAAATTGAGAAAAAAATTGTACCTTGAAAAATTTGATCTAAAGTCAAATAGATTGATAAATCAAAAGTTAAATAAATTGATAGATTAAAAATTAAAGAAATTTAAGCTAATTTAATTATTAATATTTTTTATTTAAAAAAATATAATAATTGATACTAATAAAAATGTCTAATTTTGAAACTAGAACTGTTAACTAGTTTCCCATATTCCACACTACTGCTATTTACATAGTTCCCCATATTCCACACTACTTCTATATTCAGTAGCACGAAAAAAATTCTAACCCAAGCATATGGCACTTCTTGCTAGATACTCTAAACAAGTGCCTTTTGTAAACTTTGCTAAAAAACTCCTAACAACAAAATATACAAAATATACGTACATAAAGTCATAGGATTTTGAAACATAATAAAAAGGTCTACTGTGTTATCCCTTGGAGTTCGGTAATCAGCCTTGGTCGCGGTTCCTACCTCGTGGATTCTCTTGGTCTTTTTCTTTTTCATGCTCGTTGTTCAATGGTTGCATCCTCCTCAAGCACAAACTGAGCTTCACTAGTGAAATTATCTTCATGCTATGGGAGTCTAACACCCATTGTAACCAACTCTATTCTCACTTCAATTTAGAACTTCTCCATTTTGCTTTGCAGTAGTGCAAATTTCATGCCCATTAACAATCGATAATTTTTAATTTCATTTTCCTGAGTTGCATTCCTCTATTGCAGAGCATTCAACATACCCTCCATTACTTATAAAAACCTGTCCAAGAGCTGATTCGATTTCTCCTATTCATTCCAGTAATTGGATTCTCCTATTCATTCAAGTAATTGGATGGCTCAGGGTCCGCCATGACAAGTCTATTTGGCCTTGCTCTTATAAAGCCAATTCGTAGCACATGGACGTGAGCACTTCAAAGTTCAAACTACTGACACACATCCTCGAAGGAGAAATGCACCAAGAAATCCGACTCTCCCACTGTTAATAATTCATTCTAGGTGTGGATATTGGCATCATCACACTTGTTATGGCCGAGTGTGACTTTGATCCGACATCCTGACACCATTAATCGCAATATTTTCGAATCCATATTTGGATTGCGTAGAGCATGGGATATATATTGATATAGAGGGGCAGTGCAAGTAATTCCATTCTACGAAAATTGAATGTAGAAACAAGGTCGAGGCCCTTCTCACATTGATATTCTAGTTCCCACCTTGGAGTATTAAATTCTACTGCCACCTGTGTGAGCTAGCGGATCGAGTTGACTGCCAAATGTTATAACTATTTTGACAAGAGGATTATAATTTGTGATCGTGGCATTAATTTGAGCCTCCAATCCTTCTTTGGAAGCTCCGGTGCATGCTCATGTGATATCGCATTTGATCATATAAATAACTTCCTTCAGCTAGAGTTTTCCCTTGTATTCGTCTCGAACCACCAACTACCTTTATCGCTTGAATTATTCCCTTTGGCTATTGCCCATTATTTTCATGGCAAGGGAAATTTATAAATCGCCCTATTATCCAATTCCAAGGATCCATGTGTTTCTTTGTTTGCTATTGTTTCAGTGATTGGGTTCAATTATCTTAACACGTGAACAAATCAATTTGCTCAAATTGTTTGAATTGCAGCATAATCCTTTGCAATAAATAAGGGACGGCAGAGTTTTGAGCCTTTTGTTTTCAAAACTGGTTGAATAACTATGAATGAGGTTACAATCATAGTTATTTTTTTGATTTTTTGTATTTAGGTGGATTGTTGTCTGTATAACTCAACACCTAAGCATATTTAGCGTTTGTTTTTTCGTCTACGGAAAAATGATATTAATAAATGATATTAATAATAATAATTATTATTTGATATTTTTATTTATTTTGAAGTAAATTTTTATTTTTATATAATTTTATTTAGTAAAAATATTTTAATTAATAATTAATATTAATATTTTTTTAAATATAATTTGACTCGGTCAAAATGTTTAGATAATTTGATTCTCTTCGCGAGGATGAAGGTCGACAAAATTTTCTCCTGTATGATTTTTACCAAACTTTTTTTTTTTGTCAAATACCTTATGGATCATAGAATCCTGAATTCAAAAATAATAAGAAATTACATATCTTCTTTGCTGGGTTGAAGAGTGTTTTTCAACTCAATTATATCTATGGTAAAGTGGGGGTGAATATTCATGGTTAAAAATCTTGTTATATTGTAAGTATTAAGTTTTTATATACTTATTATTGAAATTTAAATATGATTACAAAATTATTATTTTAATTTATATAATAAAATGAATATTAATTTATAGCTACTATTTATTGGGCCTAAGTTCTAGCAGAGGATGGAAGAGATGTTGTAATATTATGTGATGTGATGTGATGCTATGTTATGTAAACATTTTTACTTGATTAAAAATAAAATAAAGATTTTTTTTAAATAACTCTACATTAAAACAAAAATAATTATAAACTAAAATAATAAGGTTTCTGAGTTCCAGGTTTATGAGAAACCCTGGTATTGACCCATATTTTTTTTTCCTAAATAAGTCTAATATCTATTACTGTAACAAAATAATACAAGGAGGCTTTGGCCTCTGTAGTTCAGTTCCAAGGTTCATGGCATAATACATCAGAAGCAAGATTAAGACTGCCCAGAAGTGGGAAATCAGTCCAATCCAAAATAGGGGAAACCACTAGTTGAATCATGTAGCAAAATTCTATTGACTTCATTTTCAAGGCTAACGATTTTGCTTAAAAAATCAAAAAATAAACCATAAACTTGATTGTCGTGAACCTGAAAATTGAAGACGCATGAAGAATTATGTGTCATGTGGTGCTGATGGGTGTTCTTCGATGATGAAACACCTGTAGGTGTCAAGGCCGTCCTCGTCATTCTGCAGCGCACCCGTGCCATCCTTCGACTGAGGTTCTTGATTTTGCTCCACTGCAATGGTCTTGCCCTAAATATTATCCCTCTTCTCCATTGTGCTAGTGGGGTGTCCTTCATCACTAGATGGCTACTCTTGGAAGGTGACTGTGATGGTCGCCTTGATGAGAGGTCAGTTCAGAGAGCAATGGTAGATGAATTGGGCCGAATGGTTAGGATGCTGAGAGCTGGAGGGGATGTCAGTAACTGGAATGGTAGTTTGTGAAGGGAGGGAGTGGGTAGCGCTTAAGCAGCCTCTACTGCTGCGAGTTTCTGGATAATGGCCTGAGACATAATTTGCCGTGGGGGAAGAGGAGTCTGAAATTGTTGAAGGCGGAGAACGGGGCAGTCTGCCTCTGCTGCTACCCCTTCTGCTGCGCATTCGATGGCGCAACTGGGGCATGATGGCATGGGGATGAAGAGAATGACTGTGTGAGGTCGGCACTGAGTGGGGCTCGGAAGGCTCAGAAGGCTCAGAATTGAAAGTCAGGTTGCAGATAAGGCTTTGAGTGTAATGGTCGCCCTGTCCTAAATCGATGCAGCAGAGAATGTTGCATCGCCTACCCGTTGTTGTTCGTGAACTTGGCTCCACTACAGCCAGGGGGCAATTGCAACTCAGAGGCATAGGAGTAGAAATAGAGGAGGTGGGTCGTATATTACTTGAGGGCTCCATGATGCAGAGCCGAGGCAGGTTGGCACTGGCGAGTTGATTTGAGTGCCGAATTGAATGGCATTTATTGCTGCTGTGAGATGGTTTTATGGCTTTGTGTGCGGGTTTACGGGTGGCCATGTGGCTATGCCACTTGTCATCCCGTTCCCCTGCCATCAGATCAGCCCCTACGTACACCCGCATCCGGGATGGTATTGACCCATATTATTCATGTGGAATATAACCAATTTAAAGGAGGAAATCTAGATCTACCATGCATGAAGAGAGAAATCTCTTTTAGAGTGAAATCAGATTTGATACCTTATGAGTTAAGATGGATCTAGAATAGTATATTTTAATGTGATAAAGTGTTTACATATATGTAAAAAATAATTATAATATTTTTTGGTTTTAGATTTAATTAAAAGAATGTTATAAAAGTAAATTCAATTTTTTTTTTTTAAATATATTTCTATTGTGAAATGAGAGATGGTTTTTGGGCATGTGGTATTGATGAGCCATGGTATTGACCCACGCTATTATAACAAATGCTATCTACAAATAAATAGTATCTATGGTAAAGTGGGCGTGAATATCCTCGTTAAAAATATTGTTATATTGTATGTATTAAATCTTTTTTGTGTTTATTAATTAAATTTAAATGTAGCTACAAAATAATTATTTTAATTTATAAGGTAAAATGAATCTTAACTCATAGCTACTATTTATATGTTATATATTTTAATGTGATATATTTTATTATAAAAAAGGCAAAATTACAATATAACAAATTAAATTTTATTATTTTTAACTTTTTAAGGATACTATAACATCTACCCCATACCCATACCCATACCCATACCAGTATTTACATTACTTTTAACCTTTTATTATTATTTAATTCAACTCATATGTAAATGTTTACAAATCATTTACGTATTAATATATATTCAATATATTGAGCCTAGATGTAAAAATGTTTACATACTTTCTTACATTATACCTACACATCAAAACTCTCTCAACACAATTAGCTAACCATATACATAGAAATGTGAACATGAACATTATGGTTATGAGAGTAAGCAAGAAAAGATTTTTGATCTTCCTTGAAGCAAAGTTATTGCCCATCCTTCTCATCCTAGATAGTAAAACCCTTGAACTCCACTCCTTCCTGTTTTCCAACACTAATACCATAAACTTTAGAGTTGAGACCAAAAAACACCTTGTAGAGAATAATGAATTTAGCCTCGAGGCTCCTCAAACATTCAACCGACTAAAAGACATTGTCTTTACTCTTCCGCCACCGCATCAACAAAAGTTTTAGCTAGTGAATAAAACTCCATAGCGTAGAACACCTTTCTATTCATGGACTTTAAAACTCTATATCATCCACCCAATCGTTGTCATAGTTTAATTGGTAAAAGTATGTTAGGTGAATATGCCTAACAAAATTAATTGGTTTACCAATAACTAAAACTCTATATCATCCACCCACCCAATTGTTGTCATAGTTTAATTGGTAAAAGTATGTTAGGTGAATATGCTTAACAAAATTAATTGGTTTACCAATAACTATTTAGGAATCATAGGAGGCGATTATGGATACCTTTGTCTGGCTTTTTTGGTAGCCCTACAACCCTTGGAGCATTGAGAGACACCTTAATAAAAAGGTCTATTCCCCTTCAAATTATGGAAAACGCCCATTTTAGCCTTACAACTCTCCGAACATTGAGAGACACTTTAATAGAAGGGTCTATTCCCCTTCAAATTATGAAAAACACCCATTTTATTAGACTCCTAGAATTGGACGTGAAAATGAGGTACAGAAACAAGATAAATAGCTATTGATAAAAATAAGATGACTACTAAAAAACCTAAACCTAAAAATAATTATGAAAACTACTATTGAAAAACATAGCCAAAGAACAAAATCCCACACCCCCACAGTGGTGAATGCAACCGAAACCAACCACAAACATAAAACGAGCAAACTAACAATCCACAAGACAACCAAACGAAGGAACTAAATCGATAAGGGGTCCATTTTTTCAATTGCCAAAGAACAAAACCCCACACCCCCACAGTAGTGAATGCAACCGAAACCAACCACAAACATAAAACGAGCAAACTAACAATCCACAAGACAACCAAACGAAGGAACTAAATCGATAAGGGGTCCATTAGCAAAAACCAACACTGGGCCAACTAGAACTCGATGGATACCTAATATCTTTAAGAGATACAATACTATCTCGTTGCTTTTCATGATCACAAAAAAAATATCAAAATACCATCAGTCAACAAACGTTAAACCTCATCCCTAGACATCCACGTGTCCAAGCCATTGTTTGGGAGCATCCCTCACACTCATCGAGGGGAATAATAATAAGTTATCACAACAAGACATTATAAATGACTTAAGGGTTTGGTCGAGAATATGTCTCGAATATTATTGGTAAAAAATATATATAAGAGAATTTAAAATTTTATCTTTAAATGTGTAGTAAGAAATGAATAAAGTTAGAAAGTAAACCAAATCAATCATTTTCTAATCGTTTTTCCAATATAATAAGGTTTTTTTTTTTTTCTTTTAAGTTTCGTTTTTCCAATATAATAAGGTTTTTTTTTTTTTTTTTCTTTTAAGTTATAGTTCCACATGTGATGGGAGCATTACATATTGATGGGATTATCCCATATTAAAAAGACAATTTTAAAAATGGGGTGGATTAAAAATAACGATTCCAATTCCTATAAGCTTTTTTTTTTTTTCTCTCAGTTTTACGTTGTTTGTATCCCAATATGATAGCATTTTTCGTGGGAGTTATAGTTTCACATTTAATGGGAAATTACCTGTGTAAATTTTTTATTGAAATATTATTTCATTTTAAAAACTGAAATTATTGAAATTTTAAAAAATAAATGGATTTAATTTTTTTATATATATTTTTTAAGAATAGTTATTATTTAATTGGTTACATATATATATATATATATATTATAATGTTAAGTATATTTATTCTTTTTGTAAGTTAGTATCTATGGGGATTTGAATTGGTGATATATCATGTAGTGCTTTAATAGTGCACTCATTCATCATCAATCCAAAATTTTGGGAGCTTTTACAATATTAAATACCATTGTAGTTTATTGCCATTAGAGGCGCTCTCCAATCCTGTATGGGGGTAAATGTTTATAACCTTGTGGTAGATGTCAAGCATAAATGTTTAACATTTAACAAATTTAATCTAATGTCAATGTCGAATCTAATTAAAAATTGATATAGCTATTATGTATAAACAAGATATTACGGAAAGAAGTGGAATTGGATTCATATAAATTCAACATTTTAACTACGTCAAATTACATAAAAATAAAAATATGAATAAAATAAAATAAAACTAATAGCTATATTTATATGGAACGTGAAGTGGAAAAGTAAATTGCTTGCTCAAGTAGGAGAACTTGCATAAAATTTGGTGGGTAGTAAGTAGTAGTAAGTCTACACATTTATAGTTTTATTCATACATAAGTGTTGAAGAAAACATAAATAATGGTGGGAAGTAACTCCGATAAGTATGTTTTTTAACTTAAGTGTTGAAGAAAACATAAATAATGGTGGGAAGCAACTCTTGTAAGTATGTTTTTTTTACATATTATTCCCATCTACTCTTGCTCTTTATGCAAAGACTTGCTTAGATTATAGCGGGAAGTAATTGATACTAGATATGTTATTTATTTGAGTATAAGTTATTTTCAAGTATTTTATTTTATGGTGGGAAGTGATTGTTGGTAGATATTTTATTTAATTAAGTATAAGTTATTTTCAAGTATTTTATTTGTGGATGGTTTTCTACAAACTTTAGGATAAAAAATCACTACACAAATATCTAAAATCATGCATGAATATTGCAACCATATCCAAAAATTATGACATAAAATATGTAAGGAAGTTATCCACATGGAATTATATTGTTGGAGTGGGAGAGAGAGGGAGGAAGATGAAATAAATAGAGAGATAGACATATTAAACTTAATACTTACAATAAAAAGTTTGTTAACCTTGGATATTCACCTCCACTTTACCATGGATATTATTAATTTGTAAGTAGGGTTTGAAACAATACCATGGGCCAATACCATGGCTTATCAATACCACATTCCCAAAAACCATAACTCATTTCACAATAAAAAATTAAAAGGTAAAATATTTTAGACATTACATTGTTTACATAGAGTGAAAAGTCTCCATCATATGGATGAAGAGGGGTAGACATAGACAGCCAAATGGATCAAAGAGAGAGAGGGGAGAGAAGGGGAGAGGGATGAAGATAGTGAAAAAATTGGATGGTGGAGAGAGAGAGAGTGATAGGGAGGAGAGAGAGATGGAGGTGTAAGAGAGAGGGATAGAGATGAATGAAGAGAGATAGGAGAGAGGGAGGAAGAGAGATATGTAGTTGAATGGGGAGAGAGGGGGAGGAAGACAAAGAGAGAGGGAGGGAGATAGTGACAGAGTTGGAGGGTAGAGAGAGATGGTGGCGAAAGATAGAGGGAGGTGGGAGATCAAGGGAGAGAGGGGAAGGAAGAGAGAGAGAAGGAGAGAGGGAGGGAGGGAGAGATGGACTTGGAGGGGGAGAGAGATAGAGGTGGAGAGAGAGAGGGAGTAACAATGGAGAGTTGAAGAGAGTGTGAGTGAGGGAGGAGAGGAAAAAAGAGAGAGAGAAGGAGAGGAGAGAGAGGGAGATAAGGAAAGAGAGAGAAATATAGAGAGAGGGAGACATTGAGATGAAAGCGGGAGGTAAGGGGAGAGAGAGAAGTAGATAAGGAGGGAGATAGTGACATAGTTGGATGATAGAGATAGACAAAGTGATGGGGGTGAGTGATGAAGGGAGGTGGGAGAGAAAGGGAGAGACAGGAGGAAAAGGGAGAGGTATTGAGAGAGAGAAGGAGAAATGGATGGGGAGAGATAGGGTAGAATAAATACATAGAGAAAGGTGGAGAGAGAGGGGGTGACAAGGGAGAGATGGAGAGAGAGTGAGAGGGAGAGTTGAGCAAGAGGGAGGAAAGAGAGTGATAGATAGATCCAACCTACATATGGTACATGTTTATATAAAAATCAGCCTAGATCCATCTTAACCTCGGATCTATCAAGCTCAAAGACGGATCAAATCTCCTGAGATACAAACCTCTTCTAAAATGAAAAGAGATTTGATCCCTCTTGGTGCTTTTTAGATCTAGGGTTAAGGTATATATAAGATGATTTTAATGAATAAATGATATTTAACCATAAAAAATCAACACACAAATCAATATTTAAAACAAAATAGCAAAAAATAAAGATATTTTAATTTACTTATGTTAAAATACAAAATTCCATGCTTGCATTAAAGCTACTTTAACTTAATGAAAACCACATTTATTTCACTGAAATGAACTGAAAATTGTGATCACCACTTAGCGGTTATTCAAATTTCTACATTTGTAATTTTTATTTAATTAATTAGAAATGTAAACAAGAATGTCTTTGAGATTAATCACATCATTATCTTTAGCTTTTCATGGCTAATGGTAATTATTCAAATAAATACATTTGGAAAGAATAAATAACAAGGATGCATCAAAAATCCATTGATCCTAAAGAATAAATAGCAAGGATGCATCAAAGCCTTATTCAAATTTCTACATTTGGAAGTTTTATTTAATTAAATAGAAATGTAAACAAGAATGTCTTTTAGATTAATCACATCATTATCATTAGCTTTCCATGGCTAATGGTAAATATTCAAATAAATATATTTGGAAAGAATAAATAACAAGGATGCATGAAAAATCCATTGATCTTAAAGAATAAATAGCAAGGATGCACCAAAGCCTAGAATTGGCTGCTAGAAGCTAGCCATTAGGAATTATTTATTCAATTAATAAAATAATATTTATTGCGCTGAGAGCTGCTGAGCTGTTGTACAGCCCAGTATAGGGTAGATCTCACATAAATTTAAAATATAAAGAGGTTTGCGAACACTCAAAATATATGTATGGTAAATAAATAAAAATACAAATAAACTAGAGGTATGGTAAATAAATAAGAATATAAATAACCTAGAGGTATGGTAAATAAACAAAACCTCCTTTTAAATTTATTCCATAAACCTCTTTATATTTAAAGAAAACTAATACCAACAAATATGTTTTATTTAGGTGAAGCCTATGAGCCAAATACATGGGACAAATAATTATTAATACCATGGGCCAAAAGCTCAACAAATATGTTTTATTCAAGTAAATCCTATGAGCCAAATACATGGGACAAATAATTATTAATACTGTGGGCCAAAAACCATATTTATAAAAGAGGCATGGTAAATAAATAAATATAAAAGAGGTATAAAGATGTATGATAAATAAATAAAAATATGTCAAATAGGATTAGAAATCAACATCTAATTATATGCCAAGCCTATGGGCCAAATACCATGGTAAATAAAAAAGATACGATAAATAAATAAAAATATAAATAAAGCGAGGTATAGTAAATAAATGAAACCTCTTCTTATATTTACTCCATAAACCTCTTTATACTTACTAACAGTAAAAAAATAGGTATTGTTTTGATGACCCCTATGGGCCAGATACCATGGGCCAAATTATTATTAATACCATAAAAAAACATTATTAACCCTAATATTAATATTAATATTATTATTAAATATAATATTCATATTAATATATTATAATATTAATATTATTAAATTTAATAACTTTGGATTAATAAAATATTAAATTTTTTATATTATAATATATATTAATATATCATGATATATATTAACTCCACATATATATGAGAGGGAATAACAAAGGCATAGAGTGATAAAGGTGGAGAGAGGAGTGACAAGGGAGAGATACGAGATAAAATTGGATACGCGAGAGGAGGAATGAAGAGAGGGGGAGGGAGATGAGTGAGATATGTAGAGAAGGGTAAGAGAGGGAGGGGGAGACACAAAGATGGAGGGGGAGAGAGAGAAGGAGAGAGGGATGGAGATAGTGAGAGCATTGGAGGGCGGAGAGAGGGAGGGAGGGAGGGAGAGAGGGAGGGAGGGAGGGAGGTAGGAGAAAAAGGATGAGAGAGGAAGGATGAGAGAGAAGAATTGCAGGAGAGGAGGAGAGAGGGAGGGAAGAAGAAAGACATAGAGAGTGAGAAGTGGAGAGAGAGGGAGTGACAAGGGAGATGTGGAGAGAGAGAGAGTATGTTTAGGGGTGAGTTAAAGAGACAAAGAAAGAGAGATAGAGAAAAGTGGGGGAGAGAAGGATAGAGGGAGGGATATAGTAACATAGTTGGGGAGAGAGAGGGGGGGAGAGAGAGAGAGAGAGAATACCTGAGAGAGAGGAGGAGAATGATGGGGGAAGATAGAGGATTGTACGGTAAAGAGAGAGAGAGTGATGGGGGAAGAGAGAGGGAGGTAGGGAATAAAGGGAGAGAGAGGAAGTACGAGAGAGTGGACTTGAGAGAGAGGATGAGAGAGGGAGGGAAGAAGAAATACATAGAGAGTGAGAAGTGGAGATAAAGAGAGAGGGAGTGACAAGGGAGAGATGGTGAGAGAGAGAGTATGTTTAGGGGTAAGTTAAAGAGAGAAAGAAAAAGAGATAGATAAAAGGGGGGGAGAGAAGGAGAGATGGAAGGATATAGTAACAAAGTTGCAGAGAGAGAGAGAGAGAGAGATAGAGAGATGGAGGGAGAGAAAGATGGAGTTGGAGGGGAAGAGAGGGAGGTAAGATTAAGGAAATAGAGAGAGAAAGGTGGAGAAAGAGAGAGGCAGTGACAATAAAGATGGAGAGAGAGGGAGAGAGGATAACAGGGGGAAGAGAGATAGAAGGGGGGGAGAGGGAGAGAATGGGAAGAGAGAGAGAGGGAGGGAGAGGAGGAGATAGAGATGGAGGGACAAAGAGATGGATAGATATGGAGTGAGAGAGCATGTGTATTTTGGGGGTTGAGATAGAGAGAAAAAGAGATGGAGGGAGATATATATATATATATATATATATATATATATATATATATATATATATATATATATGGAGGGGGGAGAGGGGAGAATATTTATTTCATTAGATGCATTGATTTCAGTGTAGATGGTGATTTCTAATCATATTTTATTGCTTGCACTAGATGCATTGATTTCAATGTAGATGTTGATTTCTGATAATATTTGACTGCCTGCACTAGATGCATTTATTTCAATGTAGATGATTTATAATCCTATTATTTCTTGCACTAAATGCATTGATTTTAGTGTAGATGGTGATTTCTAATCCCATTTGATTGCTTGCACTAGATGCATTGATTTCAGTGTAGATGTTAGTTTATAATCCTATTTTCTTACTTGCACTAGATGCATTGATTTCAGTATAAATGTTGGTTTATAAACCTATTTTCTTACTTTCACTGAATGCATTGATTTGAGTGTAAATGTTCATTTCTAATCATATTTGATTGCTTGCATTAGATGCATTGATTCCAGTGTAAATGTTATTTTCTAATCTTATTTGATTTCTTGCATTATATGCATTGATTTCAGTGAAGATGTTGATTTCTGATTTGATGTAATTGGATGTATGATGGTACATTAATTTTAAAGTGATTGGATTAATATTGTGCATTGATTCTAGTGTAAGCATAAAAAGTTATTAACAATGTACGTGGATTTTTGTGTTATAGTAATTCAACCTAATAATATTGGAGAGAAAGAGAGACAAGGTATGTTGTTTACTAAAATATCGTGAGCTAAATATTTAACATGTCCTTTTCATATAATCGATATGAAAAAATGACAGAAGTAATAAGGGTGCAATAAGAATAGTAGAAGAAAATAGATTGATATTAATCACAATGAAAGACTATTTGTAATATACTATATTCTTATTATTCACATTTTTTATCATTCAACACTATTACATTGTCACTTTACATTCAAAATTTGTATTTCATCTTTCTTCATCATTAAAGTCATTCACAATATTTATCATCTCAACAGAGGTAACTAAGAAAATTTAAAATTAAAAAGACCAAATTAATTTCAAACATATTTAGCATATTTAAAATGATTATATTTAATATTAGATGATTTTACATAGTATTGATAAAATCAATCATCTATTTGTTAGATTTTCTTTGGCCACACATGACTAAAACCAACCTAGATCCATCTTAAATCCAAATCTATCAAGCATCAAGAGGGATCAAATCTCTCGAGGTGCAAACCTTTCCTCATGTTTTTCACTCAAAAAAGAGGTTTGCACCTGAAAATGTTTGATTCCTCTTGGTGCTTGATAGATCCGAAGTTATGATGTATCTGGGTTGATTAATTTTTAATTAAAGACTAGTTGTTATTTTTTTATATAAATAGAAATTATTTATTAATATTAAATTATTATTTATATATTATCTATGAAATTATAATAACAAATTTATTCATAAAAGGATTATAGTTAACAAAATCATAAACATATTCTTATTAATTAATAAATTAACCTATCGTAAATAAATAAATAAATAAATAAATAAATAAATAAATATAATATTTATTAATTTTTAGGTATAGAAATCAAAATTAGCCATATTATTTATGAATTTATAATAACATTTTTATAAATAAAAACATAAGGGGTAAAAAGAAAGAATGAAGGAAGGATGGGATAATAATGGGAGAAAATCAAGACGAAATAGCCAGAATCCAATTTTTACTCAGTTTCCACCCATCATCCCTATTGAGATTGATTGAATGCTTCTCAATCTCAATAGCCTCTCTTAGTTTCCTATGGTGGAAGTGATCAACCCTGGCATTTACCTTCTCATCCTCAATGCAACTATGGTGCTTATATTTTTGTGCATGCTCCGCAAGAGCTAATGAGCACGATTGGTTATGCCTGATTGATCACACTCATTAGCTCTTGGGGAGCATGCAGAGAAATATGAGCACCATGTTTGTACTGAGGATGCGAAGGTAATTGCCAGGGTTGATCACTTCCATCATTGGAAAATAAGAGAGGCAATTGAGATTGAGAAACATACAATCAATCTCAATAGGGATGATGAGTGTAAACTAAGTAAGAACTAGATTCCGACTATTTAGTCGTGATTCTCCCCATTATTACCTCCTCCTTCTTTCTTTCTTTTTTGGAACCCTTATGTTTTTATTTATAAATATATTATTATAAATTCAAAAATAATATATAAATAACAATTTCTTATTATTAGTGAATAATTTCATATATGTGCAAACAATTACTGATCTGCTCAATTTCCTTATACCAAACTTAAATGTCCAAATTATAACTATGATACAAGTCCCACCTAGGAAGAGGGAGAGTCATATGTTTAAAAATATTGTTTCTATGAAAATTTTGGTATTCTTACTTTAGGGAACTTATATATATATAGATATATAGATTGTAGCGTTTTTTTTGGTTAATAATGTTATACCATTTCTCCTATCAACATAAATGGTGGGTGGGAAGCCATTTTTTATTTCTAATCTAATGTTGTGCTTAGGACATGAGCTTTATTAATATAAAATTTCTATATACTTTAAAAATATATATATATATATTTTTACATATTTTTTTAATATGTTCATCAAAATAAACTTTATATATTTGATTTTTGAATTGATTTTAAGATAAAATCTCTCTTTATTAAAAAATATGGATTAATGCCTAAAATGTTACATAACAATAATAATATGAAGTTGATTTTACAAAAAAATATTATATAATTTATTTGGGAACCATGAGGATTAGCTTAGTTTGTCCAGCCATTATGGTTAAAAGCACTTTTGATTTAGACGTCAATGGTTCAGATTATTGTCGGCCTTAGAGGGTAGCTCTTTAGGGCAGGGTGGTTACATCTAAGGATTATCTAGTGTCATTTGACTATAAGTAATTTTGACTAACAGTAAGATATTCCATAACTCTCAGGATCATATAACAAACCAAACTCAAAATCATAAATTTAAAATATCACTTATAAATTTAAATAAAAAAAATATAATCATTCTTTCTAACCACTCAAAGTAAACTTAAATAATTTTAATAATATCAAAATATTTATTAATTAAAATATAATTAGTAAATATAAATATAATATTATTATATAATATTTCTCCATTTTACATGGCTCCATTATGAATAGCTAATGGTCTATTTCTTACGAGAAAGGAAACAAGAGTTGGTGTAATAAAAATAAAAATGTAAAATAATTGTTTTAATTTACAATCTTATAAGCTCAGACTCAAACTTGGGTATTTGTCTTTTAAAACATATATATATATATATATATATTTGTAATACATGTAAATGAGTATTTATTCATTTTCTTGAGCTATAAAAGATGGATTATATCTAATTTATATATATATATATATATATATATATATATATATATATAATACATGTAAATGGGTATTTATTCATTTTCTTGAGCTATAAAAGACGGATTATACCTAATTAAATGTTGTTAGGTACATATATAGTAAAAAGTAAAAGATATTTATACTATAATTATTTTACAACCTAGTTATCTATAAATGAGCATTTACTCATTTGTTAAAGTCATTGAGGTATTGAGAACTTATTATAATTAGTTGAGTGTTGGATTATACCTACCTAAATGTTGTTAGGTATATATATACTAAAAAGTAAAAGATATTTCTACTATAATTATTTTACAACCTAGTTATCTATAAATGAGCATTTACTCATTTGTTAAAGTCATTGAGGTATTGAGAACTTATTATAATTAGTTGAGTGTTTTTAGATATAGATAAATTACTTTACATCTTTATTATACAATGGTGATGTCTTAATTATACAATACTGATGTGTCAAAGAATAATAGTGGTAGTTCAAAGTATTAGAACAAAATCTTATACTTCGAAATGTGAGATAAATATCAACTATATATTTTAATGTATTAACTATTAATATGTATGATAGTTAATATGTAAGATAGTTAAGAAGATTATTTATACATATTACAAATTAGGTTAACCCATAGAAGATTAGTTAGATAAATTAGCTTTTTCTATTTAATCTAATGGAAGGAAAATATGAAAATTAAGAAAGATAAAGGGTGTGGATTTTGGATCTAAAGAATTATAGCTTAATTACTCTATGATAATCCAAATTGACTATTAAGCACTTCCACTTCTCATTGAAAGTGATTTTTTTTATAAATATATGAGGGATATTAGATTGTTGAGATTTAGGAGATAAGGAAGTTGAGACTTAAAGGAACATGGAATGGGAAGTACGAGTAAAGAAAATAAAAGAAAAGAAAACCATAATAAAATAAGGAAAAGTGAGGAAAAATCTTGAGAAAAAGGTTAAGGGAAATAGGTTGAAATAGATTAATAACGTAAAATTTATGTTTTCAAGTTACTTGAGATCTCTACTTACCCTTGTTAGGATGAAAAATGAATAATAGAGAAGGAAGGAATGTAGGTACGACAAATATAAAAAATGGAGAAGGAAGGAATGTAAGTATGGTGAAAAATGAAGAATGGAGAAGGAAGGGATGCAAGTGATAAAGTGGGAGAAAGACATATATTGTGGATCCATGTATGTTTAGGACTTGTGAATGAAAATGGTGGTGAGAGGTAGAAAGAGATGTATAGAATTTTAAAAATAAAAAATATAAAAAGAACGATATAAAATGAGAAGAACATGTAAAAGAGAAAATGGGAAATCAGTATATGGAAAAAGGAGTTTGAAATTGATCTTATTGTGATTACAAATATATTTATTCAAGAAGTACCATGGTGCATTTTTTAAATAGAGGAAATTATCCTTTAGGGGGGAAGAAGGTGCTATTGATATGAGCACACCAGTAATAATAAAAGAAACATATATGTCGAGTTTATGGAGTAGATTATGGTCTGAGTTTACAGCATGAAGTTTGTAATCTTCGGTTGTATTTAGTATATTTCTATTATCTTTTCGACATTAATTACTTTAGGTTCCCTATTAGACCAATGACAATGTATCATAGGGTGAGGCTCAAAATTATCATCTAACTTTTCTATGATCCTACATGATTGTGTCTCTAGAATATCCATTAGTGAAGGCACACTAAACTTTTGAGAAAAATTGTCACCAAGGTGTATTACAAGTTAATGGTATGCCTCTTGAGTATTTTATTATTTATCATACATCTTTGGAGGATTGGTATTTCTTTTGGAAGATGCCCAATGAAGTGATTATTTGAATTGGGCTTGTGATGTTTGCAATCCTTGTGGATGGCACAACAAGCATGAAGGCACACACAACATTTCCAAGGGCTTCCTCCTTTTCGAACGCAATCCTTTACATTATATGAAATATAGAATTATCGTCCATGGACAAGAAAAAATAACCATGTGGTCCTTAAATAGTGAATAGATTATTCCTCTCTTAAAAAATAATGTAGCTTGCTTACCTAGTGTGTGTAGATTTCCCAGGCATGGATAATGCAATTTTGATTTTCCCTCCAATGGATCACGACCCATTTAAGAGGAATCATTTATGAATAAATAGAACATTTCTATTAAAATTCTAAGGCAAGTACAATAGAAGACAATTTTCGACATGATAATTACTTCCGACTGATTTTCAAACAATAATTTTTATGCCACTACTATTATTGAATAATTATACTCATAAAATTTCAATAGTAATTTGCAAAAAAAAACGTTAAAGATCATAGAGAGAACCATGCAAAATAGACACAAAATATTTTCACCTAGGAAACCCAACCTTGGGAGAAAAACTAACAATTTTTCTTGAGGAGAAATTTTCTTTCAACAAGGTTTAAAAATAACATATTTGTCTACAAATCTATGCCAATATAAAAGTAAAAATACCAGTCAAACCTAGTCAAACAACATCAAGTCAACATTGGTAAAAACACTTAGAAAATCGGGACTGAAAACTAGTGAAGCAATAAAACTCTACAGTCAACTCAGCCTACTCAAGCTTGACCCTATAATATGTGGTAAACCCACTCGAGTGGCCCAATCACTAATCAAATTGCAATCATATCCAAATGTCAAGTCTAGGGTCAATGATGTGGCCAAACCTGCACATGTGGCCTCCGAAAGCTCGATCAAACAATTGGTCAACTTCTTAGTCAAATTTTGTCAAAGATAGCTCAAGCAACTTTAGTTAATGCACTAGTTAATCAACCCTTTCTTCTCACATGTGCGGCCAAAACAAGAGTGAGATAGAATAGATGATCTACAACAACAAATTTTCTCCTTTGGAAAATTTCTCCTCCATTAGCAAATATTAAGTGAGCTTTCTATATTTTTCTTTCCTCTCACATGTTGTCTAGTTATATAGAGCTCTAAGGTTGAGTAGAGACCCATCAATTTGGTTTCTTAACACAATAAACCCCTTCACTAATGGAGCCTACATCACAACTCAACATTAGACTAGAATTGTTTACCCAAGTTGGGTGAAAAGCCCCAATCAATAAACAATTCAAACACACTCTATACAAGATAGATCACTCCATCTCATAGCACAAAGTGAGCATCATGGGCCATTCACCCCTAGCCAAATAAGCATGCCCCCATGGGTGAATGCATCATTCTCCCTAGCCAAATCAACATGACCCCATGAGAGAAAATCTTCCTCTAGGCCTTTTACCCCTAGCCAAATTAGTAGGGCCCAATGGGCAAATGTATCATTCCCCCACTGGTCAAATCAAGATGATACTATTAGAGCTATGGAAGATCTCTTTCCAAAATATACACAATAAGAAACTTATAAGGATCCAATCCCTATTGATAATGGAGTTAGAAAAAGGAGAGGATCTCCAATAAGATAAAGTATTGGTGATGTTGTATGGGTCTTTGGTTTTTTTGGCAAAAACGCGTTGTTAAGAGATGCGATAGTGAGGTTGAATAAGTGCTCACTTGCTTTTTGATAGTTTGTGGCATATAAAGAATAGTGATATTTTGTGGCATAGAAAGAACACTGATGATCCTTCAAATCCTTTAGAAAATAGCCTATCCCAAGTTAAAAAAAGAGTTACCTTTGGCCATAATTTATGCCCCTAAATCTATGTCCAAATATAAAAATGCACGCAAATTATATTAAACTATAATTTTAATAAATACAAAATGCATCCATATAATAATAATAACATAGACATGAGATCAATGATATCAAGACTTTATTTTAGGAAAATGATAACATTCCTTTTACTAACTAAAAAATGATAATATATATATTTTTAAATAGGGATAAATGTATGAAAGAATGATAATGCTTTTTTTTAATATAAAAAAATGTATAAAGATAATGAGTAATAAAATATAGTAGGAAGAAAATCCTTTATTACATATTCAATACCAAAAAGTAATTTTATAACCTACGTAATGAAACCTTGACGTCGTCATTTTTTATATATATATATATATATATTTTTTTATGTCAGATGCCAATCACTAATCGAATGTGAAGTTTGCAGAATATGGGCTTTTGTTATTCCCTACTAATTTGGAATACAACCAACTAAGAGAGGATTGATACTTAGCTTGTTAAAATTAGATGTTTGTATTGATAAATAAAACACCCACTGGTCAGCTCTATGAAACAGAGTCTGAACCAGGAGAGTCCGGCTCTGCAGAATGCTCTACATTCTCAATGTACATCACAAATTATATAGCATACATGGTTTTAGGGTTGTTAGAACCATACCCTTAGAAATAGAAACTAATTCCTATCCCGAGGTCTCGTGAACCAACTCACACTATTCTAGGATTCTCTATTATCTTCAACACTCCCCCTTAATGGAGAAGGGGTTCACAAATATTCCTAATATCTCCCTAAACATTTCAAACTTAATTTTTCCAAGAGGCTTAGAGAAAATTTCTGCAACATTATCACATGTTTTACAATATCCAAGATGGATTTTTTTTATTGTACTCTCTCCCTGACAAAGTGGAATTGTGTGTCAATGTGTTTAGTGTTCTTGTGAAACATCGGATTATTAGCAAGTTTGATTGAACTCTGGTTGTCGCATCTAATTGTTGTTGCATATTTCTGTTCTTCCCCGACATCCTGGAGAAGTCTCTGCAACCAAACGTCCTCGCATATTGCTGCACACATAGCTTGATATTCTGCTTCCGCTGAAGACAAGGAAACAATGTTTTGTTTCTTGTTGCTCCATGTAATCACCCCGGATCTAATGTTGAATGCATAGCCTGTTATGGATCTACGGTCATCTACATTTCCAACCCAGTTGGAATCTATAAATCTTATCAATCTAACATCAGAGGAATCATTATAAATAATACCATAGTGTATAGTTCCTTGTAGATACCTTAAAATACATTTTTCTGCATTCTAATGAATCTCAAGTGGTTTGGACATGTATTGATGTAGCACACTGATTGCATAAGCCAAATCTGGTCTAGTAGTGGTCAGGTAGATTAAGCTCCCAACCAGTTGTCTATAAAGTGTCGCATTTTCCTTTTTAGAGCCATCCTCACACTGAAGTTTAATGTTCTGCTATAGTGGTACTGTTGCAGCCTTACACTGATTGATCCTGAACCTTTCCAGTAGACCTTTGACATAGTTACCCTGGGACATAAAAGTTTGTCCTGAATCTCTCCAGATCTCAAGACCCAAATAATAACTTAATTCACCAAGTTCTTTCATTTTGAACACCTATGACATTTGTTTCTTGATTTCTTTGATTATAACAATAACATCACCTGTAATAATTAAATCATCTACATACAAATAAATCAGCACTACGTGCCCCTTTTCATCTTCATTGTATACAAATTAGGGTTGTTTTTACTTCTGTTGTAGCCAAGTTGTAGAAAAAATGAATCAATATTTTGATACCAGGACCTAGGTGCTTGCTTTAGTCCATATAGAGCTTTCTTTAATCTACAAACTAAATGTTCTTTCCCATTCTAGAAAAACCCCTCAGGTTGCTCTAAATAAACCTCCTCTTTCAATTCCCGATTTAAAAATACAAATTTTACATCTAGTTGGTGAATCATCCAATGTTTATTAGTAGCGAAAGAAATCAACATTCTGACAGTATTTAGTTTAGCTATGGGGGCAAAGGTTTCTTCATAGTCTATGCCTTCTTTTTGTGAATACCCCTTTGCTACCAATCTAGCTTTTAATTTATCTATGGTTCCATCTGCATTAATCTTGGGTTTATACAACCATTTACAACCTATGGTTTGTTTCCCTTTAGGAAGTTCAACCAGCTCCCAAGTGTTGTTTCTGATTATAGATTCATATTCCTGTTCCATAGTTATTTTCCATTCACTACATTTATTTGCTTCCTTATAACTAGAAGGTTCAACAACATTCATCATACTAGTTATAAAAGCATTTTCCCTGTATCTAGCAGGCAATTGAGCCTACCTACATGATCTTTCGAGCGTTGGTGTAGCTTCTAACCAATTCCGAGTTTCCTTTGATGGACTCGGCTTGATTGCTGAATTTGAATTCTATCCTTCTGCCTTTTTCTGCTGATCATGGTTGTTTTCTTTTTCTTCACTTTCTTCCACCAAGAATGGAATATCCCATTCCTCATTGTGCTTATCAGATTTTTCATGATCCTTCTCATGGAATATGACATCTCTACTAACAAAAATCTTGTGAGTAGAGGGATTAAATATGATGGCTTTTGAATCTAGTTTTCTTCTGTCTTCCTTTGGAATGTGGGAAAATGATTTAGACCCAAAAACTCTTAAATGTTTTATTGTAGGATTAAATCCATATAATGCTTCATGCGGAGTTTTAAACTCGAGACACTTTGTAGGACTCCTATTTTTCAGATAAACTGTAGTATTCAATGCTTCAGCCCAAAAACCATTCAAAAGATCCTTACCTTTCAACATGCTCCTAGCACATTCCACCAATGTTCTATTCTTTCTTTCTGCTACTCCGTTTTGCTGAGGAGTATCAGGTGTTGTGAATTGTTGTAATATCCCATGCTCTTTAGAATACTTGATAAGTTCATCCTTCCTATATTCTCCCCTTTGATCGGAGCGGAGAATTTTTATGTGCTTCCCTGTTTGCTTTTCAATCGTTTTTCTAATTTGCTTAAAGTATTCAAATGTGTGACTTTTCTTACTCAAACAATATACCAAAGAAAACTTTGTGTAGTCATCAACAAATAGTAAAAAATACAGTGCACCTCCTAATGACTTTGTCTGCATGGGTCCACAAAGGTCTGTGTGCATTAATTCAAGTATGTCTCTCTATTTCCTTTCTACACAAACATGGAATTCTTCTCTATGCATATTTCCTAATGTATAGGCATCACAACCTTTATGCACTTGTTTTAATATAGGAAGATCCCTTACCATTTCCTTTTTTTGAAGTAACAACAAATCATTGTAGTTGATATGACCAAATCTTTGATGCCATAGCTATTCTATAGTCATACTCACTGTTGTCAAAGCTTGAACTGGTGCTGGTCTCACATCCGATTTGTATAGACCTCCTGTTCAAATTCATGAAGAAATAGTCTTCATGCCATCCAATAGATCTTTAATATAACAGTTAGATTTAAAAAAGTTAACTTTGAGATCTTCATCTATAATCATGGATACATAAATCAAATTATTTGTCACACCAGGCATATACATGAAATTATGAATATGTCTTACAGTACCATCAGGTAAAATAACAGAAATTTTCCCACACCCTTTGATCTGATGACTTCTATCATCACCAAGGTATATTTGTGCTCCGTCATTGATTTCTTTAAAATGTTCGAACCAATTTTTGTTTCCCGTCATATGTGTGCATGATCCCGAATCTACATACCAGATGTTTGTATCAACATTCTAATCAAAGTCTGCCATGAATAATCTAAAGTTTTGCACATGATTATCATTTGCGAGATGACTTGCATGTCTTTTCTGCCTCTGTTGTTGTTCATGATATTTCTTCTTCCTACACTCCTTAGCCATATGACCAATTTTTCCGCAATAAAAACATTTAATTTCAGAGTTGTTTCTATTCGGATGCATACCTTGAGTTTGATTTGGTCTTTTCTATGGGTTTCCTCTATTTTGTTGTTGTGGATTTCCTTTTCCTTTGAAGAAGTTCTTCTTTGCCATTAACGCAAGATCTTCTTTCTTCTTCTTGCATTAATATTCCTGTTGGCTCTTTAAACTTTGGGATTTTCTCTCTCGCATTTATCCCAATGATAAACATTTGGTAATCATCGATCACACCATTCATGGTAATTGTTACTAAATCTGTATCTGCAACTGTATCACCAATGTTTGCCAATTTGTTCTTCAGATCTTTGATCGTCGCTATGAAGGAAGCAACTATTTCATTCTCCTCCATCTTCATGGATAGAATCTTGCTCTTCAGGAATAGAAGACGATTTGTATTCCTAATCTCATAAAAACCCTTCAATACTCCCCAGATTTTTCTTGTTGATTTACATTCTCTGATATGTGGTATGATGCAGTCTTTCACTGTCATCTTTAGCAGCATCCTTGCTTTACGTTCTCTCTTCTCCCAATCTGGGACTAATGCTGATCCAGCTGCTAGCTTCGACTGATCCCCATTTGCAATCATCCAAGCACTCTGCGCTTCTAGCACAGTTTTCATCTTGAATTTCCAATTCGTATAATTGGAGCCATCGAGTTTGTTATGCTCATTCAAGTATGCTTCGATTATTTGATTATTCATCTTGACGATTCAAAAATAAATGCTTTACAGGAAAAAATGATAAACCTACCCAAATCTTTATCAAAGACAGTGTTTGATATACCAATCAGGTCCGCGGCTAACCACAATAGCAGGGCTCCTACATGCTTCCGTTGCGTAGATCTCTTCCATGACAATCCCATCTCTGCACGTGGATTCCTTCTCAGGTTCATCCCTTGCTGTGATCCACACCAATCCACAACAATGATGAATAAAAAAAAATGGCCGATCAAGGAATGGCCTCTGCACACACTCCTTTGTGCTACTTGCTCTTGTGACCTCCATCAGCAATCCTAACCAATATTCTCGCGCTCCACACGGCAATCCGCAGCGAACTATGCCATAATCAGCAGGCTTGCATGGTGGTCTTCGGCTCAACAACTTAGGCCACCTGTGGCCACAACTGTGATTGGGCTGAATGCATGGCCTCAAGCACGTAAACTGTGGGGAGGTTCATTGCCCAAAGGCGGTAGGAGGATTTGGTAACACCCCCAAAGCAGGCAGCTGTTTCCAAGGCACTAAGCCTTTTTTAAAGCACACAACCTTTTCAAAACACGTAGCCTCCACGAAGGGAAAAAACACATAATTTTTCCGCCAAAATGCGCGATTTTTTCAACTCAGGTATGTCGGCCTCTCTCCACTCAGAATATATGTTTCCTCAGCCCTATCACTTTGATACCATGTTAAAATGAAATGCTTGTGTTGATAAATAAAACACCCACTGGTCATCTCTACGAAAGAGAGTCTGAACCAGGAGATTCTAGCTCTGCAGAACGCTTTACATTCTCAATGTACATCACACATTATATAGCATACATGGTTTTAGGGTTGTTAGAACCATACCCTTAGAAATAGAAACTAATTCCTATCATGAGGTCTCGTGAACCAACTCACACTATTCTAGGGTTCTTCATTATCTTCAACATATCTTGATCATTGCATGTGTGTTTTATCAGGTATCTCATTCACAATAAAACATGAAAATCAATTCTATTATCTGGTGACTTTCTCAAGTAGGTTGGAAGGATCACTACAAATGAATTCTATTATCTGGCGACTTTCTCAAGTAGGTTGGAAGGATCACTACAACTCACATTTCCTTTGTTAATCGTGTCCTACCATACTATATTTGCAGCTAGATCGATTGGTGGCAGGTTCAGGACCTTGGATTTTGCTCACTGTTTCTATCTCACCCTGGAATCATGTCCCACCTCTTTCACTGAGTCTTGTTCTGTTTTGATCAACAACGTAAGTTTAGTTATGCCCCAGGAGTCCATTTTTTCAACATTACTGCTTTGTTTGCCACTAATTTTCTTCATACCTCCCATGTCTTTCGATCATACAGAATCCCCACCATAGGGCCTAATGGCATTCGAAGGCACCATATTCCACGATGCAATTGGTATTTATGTGACACGAGAATGCCGACAGTAGAAAATCATCATGGTTTCAATTTCCATCTGGTCATGTTTTTTTTTCTTTTTGCAGTACGAAAAAAAGCTATATTTGAATTATAAAAAATATATCATGTACATTATATCAATTTTATGTATTTGAATCATTATAGAAAATCATTTAGGTTGCGTGATCATGCAAACCCCACCAAAGTGACCAAATAAGCATATATACATATAGAGAGTTTATAGACATAAAAGATCTGTGTACATCTAGTAGCAGATATAGGAGATAGAAACTAGACAAATAAATGCATCATATTGACCTTAAAAAGAAACAAGATCATCCCTATTATTTTGTGAAATCTTGAGAGAAACATTTCAGTAGCAGGTTTCAGTTTTATATACATGTTACATACAAAATTATGAGACAAAATTATACAAAAGAGATCAGAATATAAATGTAAAATTAGCCAAGGAATGGGAACTCCACATCGATTAGTACATTGCCCTCCATTATGATCAGAATATAAATGTACAATTAGCTTGGGAATGGGAACTCCACAATGCTTAGTACATTGCCCTCCATTATTATATCTATGTGCATTTCTCCCACTATTCCTTGAAGCCTTTTCTTTGAGAGACCATCCGCAAGCTAGTTATATTCTCTGCCTGTGTGTATGAATGTATATGATTCCATCTGATCATGCTTATGAATGTAACACAGTGCAACAAGTAGATTTTAAAAGGTTTTTTCCATTTCAGTATTTAGATTATTGATTTGAGATATATCATGATAATACAAATAGTGTAAATTCATTTTATTTCCATATGTATGATAAAAAAGTTTAAGTACAATTCATTGGCTTTTTTATTAATTTTAAGAAAAATGAAAGTTTACATTAAGTAATTTTAATTTTATTAATGTAGAATAAGTTTACAATTAAAAAAAAAATGTTATTGATTTTATATAAGTGCATCAATCTTATATTAAAAACACACAAAAATTAAATATCTTTTAAAATCTCAACCATATAGCATTAATCTAGTTAAAAAATATGCTTTTTTATTATTAATACATTTTTTAACCGTTATAGGTTAACTCAATTATTTAATAAAATATAAATTTCTTTACACTATCATTTGAATTAATTGATTAGTAAAAACAGATAAACATCAAAACACTTCTTTTATACTACATTTCACATTGCTTAAGAAAATCATAAAATTTAAAGTAAATTATAATTTTATTTGGAATTATTATTATTAATAATAAAAACAATGATATATGAATTAAACATATATATATATATATATATATTATAAAAAATTATGATATAACATTTTTATTTATATAGGTTTTATTGCAATATCATGTTCAACATGATAACTTATTAATATTACATGCCCAAAAAATCATAATTCTTATTCTTATGAGACTTTTTTAATTAATTAATTGTATTAAAATGATAGAAAAGACATAACTACTTTTGAGAATATTATTAATCTTTAATTTGTCACTATTTCTAAAAATATTTTAGAACATTTCCTCAAAATTAAATCCCTACCATTTATTTAATAATAATTATTAATTAAATTAAAATTCTATAAACCATATCTATAAAATAAACAAGCTATAAACAAACTCAATAATAAGAGAATTAGTTTTTCTTTTGTTTTCCACTATTTTAACTAAATTAATTATATATATAAATAAATAAATAAATAAATAACAAAATAAAAATTAATTCTTTTATCAATTAAAATAACTTAGTAGCCTCACTATTTTATGGAGATTAAATTTTGATCCATTTTACATATTCAAAAATGCAACATAAATCATAAAAAATTACAAATGGTCTCCTTATTACCTCAAGAAATTTGATATATTGGTGATTAAGATGAATCTATACATTATATCATATTAGTATAATTTTTTGGAGGAGAAGTTATACTACACCCATATAAGCCAGGTTTTTCCTCACCAAGATCTCTTCACATAAACATGAAGGTTGAACTAGAATAATTTTTTTTTATCTCCTAATTTAAATTTTTTTTGATTACATTTCCTAAATAAAAATGTTATTCACATTTTTCTAAAAATATGGTTACTATTCATGAATTATACCCTTCAATAAAATTGTCTTACATTATTGATATCCAATTCAAATTATGTATAGAAAATTCAATTTCAAATTCAAATTCAAATATATATATTATACAGAAATCAATTTACATTTTTCATTACTTTTATGCAAACTTCTGCTGTCTTAAATTGTGCACAAGGTTAGGAATAAATGGCAATCCTGCTTGCTCTACTTTATTTAAAACCATTTTATTATAGAGATCATTTTAAATACATCTTTCTGGATGATGTAAACAACGAGGAGGACGTAGAAGCCCCTCCAGGGTTGGAGCTACAACTATTCCCCTGTCAGTGATCTGATCTAACTGTGTAGTGCGTCCATGCAGGCTGGTGATTCCCTACCATGCATCACTCGCCCACTCTGTTATGTTGCGGGTATGATTGTAACAAGTCGTGGAGAATTCGTACTGTAACTCTGCCCCTTAAATCAAGTTTTAAAGAATATTGTCTTCTCGTATGGTTTGGTACATACGCGATTGGATTTTATGTTTTATTATTTTTTTAATACCAACAATTGTATTTCAAAATCTATGACAGGAAGTTAGTGGGATTAGGTGAAAGCATCCTTTTTAAAGAGGTTCTCGTGAACTTTGACTTGATTGTACCTGCTCACTCTGATCCCACCGGATTGTAATTTAAATTATATACGTCATGATTGCCACACCAACTTATTCAATGACTTGTAATCTTGTTTCATACATAGTGATGCTATATATGATTACAAGTTAAAAATATTTAAAAGAAGGCAAAAATGTTATCTAAGTTGAATTTAATTTTACGAAATTTTTAAGCGCAGTTTAACTTTTCCATGTCTATATAATAAATACGAGAACGAACATTGTCAAGAGTCATTGTTTGCTGAGTTTTATTCACTTTCTGCATCTTTACAATATAAAAATTAAAAATCATAATACTCTTTTATATTTATATGTTTTTTTTAAGAGTACATGGGAATTGACTGAACGCTACTAGTTTTCTGGAAGGAATACCATACCAATAACACAATTAAAATTTTGATATTACATTGTTTGCTTCTCATCTAGACATACTAACAAAAATGCTAATACAAAATTGAGTTTGCCAGCACGCATACATGCCTGACCCTGAACAAATATACTATGAAAAATTGTGCAAATCGATCGAGAAACCTAGAGGAGCAGAGTGCCCAAACGAACCATTCATGAACCTTGCCCAACAAGTAGCCTGGCGACTGCTCGACGCAAACATGGGTTCCCTTGTTGAATCGTCTTCATGTGCTCTGCCAACATGTGGTGTCTCCGGAATTGGTTGAGCAACCGAAGCGGAGCACCCAATCTACTGAGCTTCCCATGCGATGTTTCACATCCAATTGCAATGTTTGCATTAATTGTTGCCTTCCCTGGTGCTGGCCCCAAAGGAAGTGAGGCCAATTGAGGTGAGTTGTTGTTAGTTGATGCTTTAGAGAGACTAATTATTGCTGTTGCTAATTAATTTTTCGGGATTGTTATTATATATTGTATAATATGTAATTAGTTTTACATTCTGTTTTTAGGTTAATAAGTTACCCAGACACAATTGTCTTGTACCTACATTGCATTTGTATAAATAAGTATTTTTATCAATAATATGAAACTCTTTTATTGTGTTTTTTCATTGTGAAATTTTGTAATATCCCTATCATAAATAACTCTGCGTAAAAGTAATTTTAAAATTATGAATCAGTTATAAAACTAATTCTTAGTACTTCCTCTTTTTCTCCGATAATTTATGTTTCAGACGTGCCACTCTTCTGATATATCTTTCCGCATCTCATAACTATGGCATCGACCAGCACCCTAACAGAAATACGGGAGAGGAGGATGAAATCAGTACAGCTTCCGAAAACAAAGTTTGTTACCAATTATTTTAGGGACGAAGTGGCAGACAAATCATTAATTCTTTGCAGTGAAGAAATTTCAGGTTGTTTTTCAAGTAATAAATCTTCCATGTTGTACCCAAAAAACAGTTTCTGGATTCCGATTTCCTTTGTTTAACTTGATGGAAAATCATTGAATAAGCCAGGGTGGTAGCTTATTCAATATCTCTGGAAAGCACGTTTGCATCATTATGGTGACAGAAAACTGTACACATAATCACCCGAATTGGTGATAGAAGATTTAACGGCGAGGAAGTCAGATAAGGATTGATGATTGTTCAGGATTCGCTGGCACAAGGAGCCCGATATTTGGTTCATGCACAATGATTCCAAACACTATGAATCATGGTACATTGACACACATGATGCTGAAGGTGTTTTCATAGAGATTCTGCTATAAAACTAAAGAGATTAGCTATGCCACCCACGGTGATGGAGGCAAGGAGGCTTTCAAGGATAAGATAAGTAACTGCATTATTTATAGAGAATAATAAGTTGTGTTTTGTTAAACGGTTGGAAAATATCATGCGGTCGCTTTCCGCAGTAAAGATGGATTGTTTATATGTTTTTCTTGGTAGAGAAAATATGATAATGCATGCAGTAAAGATTGATTATTTTATATGTTTTCTTGGTAGAGAAAACATGTTAATGCATGCAGTTAAAGAATGAATATTTTATAAGTTTTCTTGGTAAAGAAAATATTTTAATGCATGTAAAAGATTGATTATTTTATATGTTTTCTTAGTAAAGAAAATAGGTAGTTCCTCCTAGAAAGACTACATGTGAGTCTTGTGTGTGAAATGCTTGTCTCTTGTCATTTTCTTGGAATAAAATCCTTGCTAAATATAGCCAAAATATCTTCTTGAGAAAAGAAGATGAGGCATATAAACTCCCTGAGGACATAGTGTGAAAAGTGGCCAACATTTTCTTGAATTAAAATATGTATTTTTATTTAATAAAAGTTTCTTGGAAAATGATATATGCTAATTGCATAGTGATCCTAGCTAGTTTCTATGTTTCTAGTGAAATAATTATGCATTACATCCATGGTAGAAATAGCTAATGATGTGCTTCTAGGCACATAGATATTCATTCCTAACTTTCTTCAAGAAAAAATATGTTTTATACACACATAAATATAGTTTCATTTTAGAAAAGTGTGCATAATTCATGTATAAAAATGATGGCTTGTATGAGAGATCTCTTGAAACAAAAATAGAGTTTCCTATTCTTAAAAGACATATGAATAGTGTTCATATCATATTAGAATCCATACTTGTTTCATGAAAAGATTATGTGCATTGAGGTAAAAGTAATTGTGTTAAGAAAAACACAAGTTGCATGCACATAAGGGTAGCTATTGTGATTTTGGAAAGATGTTTTTGTGTGTACGTAGAGAAAGTGATTATGTTAACTTTCTTGAAAATGATAATCTCGTAAAAAGATTGTCGTGTTTGAGGAGTTGTGTCGGTTTCTTGATTTTAGTGCATAAAAGGTTAAGTTAACCATGTTATTATTTCTTGAATTTTTATGCATAAAGATGGAATCTATAATAATTTCTTAAAAGGAAAGCATGAGGAACTCACTTATAGGAAGATAGAGAAATCGGGTTATGATGACTTCCTTTAAGAAAGAAGTAATTAAATCTTCACATGAAATGATGGTAGAGTTCTAGAGAAGGGAATATGCGTTGCATATATAAAATAAGGGCTATAAGATAAGCTATTGGATACTCAAAGAATAGTCATTGTGTTATGGAGATGTGTTCTTTGTATGTTAAAGAAACTATGTTAATTTCTTGGAAAATAACTATGTGGAAGGAACGCATGTGCAAAGGCGCAGAAACAATAGTTTATTACCTGTATGTAAACATAACTAATGTGTTATATGTTTTAAAGGGAAACACGGCTTTGTAAAACTAATGGTTGGATCTCTTAAAGAGAAATTTTCATTAGTGTGAATAATAATTGTGAAAAGTAGAAGAAGAATTTACTTGAATATATGTACTATTCAATTAGTATGTTATGCTTGCTCATGCAGAAGAGTAGATGTTAAAAGATCACTTTTAGAGGTTGCTTATTGAATGATTAATAATGTATCTAATATTGTTGCCAAAGCTTGTTGACAACCTACATTGACAGGAAACGATGGCGGTTGGTGCCAAAGGAAAGTGATGTTTAACAATGTGGCAGGAAAAGGATTAATGGTCCATGCAGATGAGTTCGAGTTGTAGGATCATCCATTGATAGAACAATCATGCCACAAGGAATGTTGCATGTGGTGGTATGTAAGAAAAGGGTTTCATGGAAAATGTATTAGCTTTTAGCTAGTTATGTGACAACTTAATGATAATTCATTGTAATGATTTTATAACAATGGTTAAGGGGTGGAATCCCTTATAAGCCATTGAATGAGGGGTGAAAACCCTCACGAGCATTTAATAATAAGATTAAACATTTGTTGGTTTTCAACCTACGGTGTTTCCAGGGTATATTGGTGCTCAATGGTGTGATTGCCTTTTGTGTCAGTTGATGATGATGAATCCTTGATGTTTATGGTTCTTTGTTTGATGGCCTAACCATAATGTCCAAGTATGAGGTTAATTAATATGGTGAAGGAAATTATGAAATGGATGCATGGATTCATGAGATAGTTATGTTAATACACTACCACAGTGGTGTTTAATGGTTATGCAAACTTACTATCTTTAATTGCAATTTACTTGATGTACTAATGAACATTATATCTAATGGTTAATGAGGAATTGTGGAGTAGTGAATTGGATAATTACTTGTGCGCAATTTGTATAAAGAAATTCTAACTCCCTGCTTTTACATGTGAGGTTACCGAGGTACATTACAAGTGGTATCAGAGCTAAAGGTTGTAGTACTGGCGCCTTTGGGAATTGGTAAGCGGAAAAGAAATTGAGGTACGCTGTCAGTGGTCATTAACTCATGTATGAGTTTAACCATTCACATATTTATTTACATAGTACACTACTCTCGGTGTGATAAGTGTGGTTCGTGTTTACACTGCTTTGAGTAGTAAGTATTAAAGTTGCTGCATAACTATGTTCATGACATTGGATTCCTGATGAGCAAAAAGACAATAAAACTTGTGTCACACTTAAGAACAATATTGAACACTCATTGAGGAAAGTGACAATCAACTACCAACTTTTGATTTGCAAATATGGCAGTAACAATGATGCATTTAATGAACATGATTGAAGTTACAATGAACTAATTTTAATGAGTCAATGCATGAATGTAAAATATGGGGAATGTCCTTGGATATGATGATATAGTGTTTTAAAAATACATTGTAAGAACCCCTTTAGACTTGAAAGTAAAAAATGAGTCAAGTAGTGATACTTGATTGTAATAACTTATTTTTGATTTAGTCTTGTCATGGATGCATGAAGATGATTGGCAGTTGAGATTGGTTAGTGTTGTATGACTAACCCATAGAACCTATATGCATTAATTGAATTGGATTTAAGATTATTAGAATTCGTAAACAAGTGAAAGTTGATTGATGTCACATGCATGGAATGTGTGTATGATGATTCTTACTCTCTATGTGCTATAGTTCCAGTTTTTTATGAGAAGAGTTCTTAATTTTATTCACCATGAGAATCCTTGATGAATAATATATGCTTATGACTTAATAGATTTAATGAGGTTTCCCTCTAATTCTTTGAGATTCGCTAGCATGGTATGTGTTTTATGTTAATCATTACTTGTTGTGAGATAAAAACCATTGGAACCTCGATTTAATGATGGTTGAATTTATCTCTACTATGGGAATGACAGATTTCTTATGCATGTTGCATTCCAGTGTGAAGTTAATTGTAGAGGCGTGTTCAGTGGGTAACATTTCTAGGACCCATTTATGGTAGAATCACATGTGATAATTATTCATAAATAGACTACCTGTGTTAATGCAGTTTCCAGTAAACTCTAACTAATTTTCCCAACTATAGATGCTTCCAAAGGAAAAGGAAGCAAGGGGAAGGAAGAAAATCGTGCTGTAGGGACAGACAGAGAAGGGAAAAAGAATCGCTAAGTCTGTTGGTGACCAGATAACGCAGGCTTTGAGTGCCAGAATCTTGCAGAAGACGCTAAGTCTGGTGATGACCAGATAGCGCTTGATGTGCATGTGAGTATTCCTTTGACCATGCCTAAAGAGTTGGAAAATAATAACTATAGTGTGTTGATGTTAATGATTTTTGTAATGTCTCCTTGAAGTCATTATTTTGAAATGGTCACATAGTAGTGTTAAGATAGTTGTTGCATCTAACATCAAGTGGTAACTCTAGTGCATGTGTGACACTTAGGGGATCATGCTTCTAATTGCATAAGTAGAGGAATTTCTTCCGGTAAGGGTGGTTTAATTTTTTAGTTATGCATGTTGAACCAAGGGTTGGTCAGAACACCTTGATTATGCTTAATTATATTAATGATGCATGGCCAACGCTGGCCATAGTAAACGTAAGATAATACACCATTAATGACAATTTGGATTAAGACAACAGACTATGGGAAATTGGAAATGGTTAGATTGTTAACTCAACTATTGTTGACATTTATACATTAATGAATATTTGTGTATGCTATTATACATGACGATATTGTATGCATGAAAATTTTTGGAAATTGAATACTTGTTAACTGATGCATATTTATAACTAACGTTGCTGATGGGATTAAGTAGTGGTAGCTTAATGGCAACAAGAAAACTCGTCACGTAAATTGTTGCAATGTGAATTGCAATCATAAATGAGAAAGAATAATGTTATAAGATATGCATGAATTGTGTTATTTGGAAATCTGAATGCATACAACATGTCTGATAGATATGTTTCCCATCAATCTAGATGTTGTGGACCCATGATGAGGGTTAAGTGTAAATGCATGGTGTACATGCATGTTTATTTTGTTAATGATAATGTTCATATGGTTCATTATGTAAATTACTTTGAGAAAGAGTAATAAAAGAGAAATTTAACATGCCAGATAGTTGCAGATAGTTGGGTTGATGGAAATTACCTGCCCGGAGGGGTTGATGGTACTTGTCTGCCCAGATATGCCTTGGGTTGATGGCAGTTACCTGCTCGGAGGGGTTGATGGTACTTGTCTGCCCAGATTTAATGCCTTGGGTTGATGGCAGTTACCTACGCGGAGGGGTTGATGGTACTTGTCTACATAGACTTAATGCCTTGGGTTGATGGCAGTTAGCTTCCTGGAGGGGTTGATGGTACTTGTCTGCCCAGATTTCCTCTCCCTAGAGATCAATGATCTCAGTAAGGGAAAAGAGTTTGCCAAGATTGTGAAGAGGGTAAAAAGCCTGAGGCTACTCTGTTGATTTCGAGCTTGTTGGAGGAGGCCCAAAATTCGTCATAAACGGGACGCTGTCAAAGGAATAGGCAGGATGCTGCCAAGAGGAATCCTATATTGGACCCTATGTGGTCATTGGAATTCTTGAGCTGGTTGGCCAATGGAATTGCATGTTAGACCTGGTAAGGTCTCTATCTAAGAAACTGTCTGGATGCGGAAATGACTCGATCTGGTTGTGAAACCAGTTCCCATGGGTTGGGAAATCTTTAGCCTATTATGTTTCTCATAGCTAAAGAAATTAACAAATCAGTTATATGATATGATAAAAATGAATTTTACATATAGTTGTGTAAAATATGTTATGCACATTTAACAGGAAATGAGCTTAGTGCTCAATAAGGAATTATTGGAAATTTTAATTCCTTTATTGTATTATTAATCTTGTGAATGCCTTAGTAGGGGCTAAGGCAATTTTCATTTGATGTAGTGATTGATTGTTTGATGATTAGTGAGCTAGGTGCTATTTTGGTACTTTTAGAAGTACTTTATGGATGTCTTTAGTGAGAATTAATTCAGTGTGCACGTGGAGCAGTGATTTATCATTTGATGATTAGTGTTAGTGCTCTTTAAGTACATGTAAAAGTATTGTGATTTAAAAATCATCTAACATGGCACAATTGATTGATAGTCAAAAGTATTTCATTTGACTCAAAATATTGTGACTAATGCGGTTGAATTTGTTAGTCATACATTACAGGATTACTTACCATGGAGGGTTGATGGGTTGTCCAACCACTATTAAAATGCTTACGCGAAAGTGCTCATGATTTTCAAGAGTAGATGGTAAGTAATGGTAAGTTGATATAGAGTTTGGTTTTTGAATTTGAATAAGGGCCAAGTGGTGCCAATTAGAACTTGCATATTTTTGCAATTATAAATGCTTATAACTATTGATCTTTCTTATGTTATAACATTACTATTTTGTTTATTGTCATTCCTTGGAATGAAATCTTTGATTTGAAAGAGGAAGGATCACTTTTTGTGCAGTTTAGATGGTTATATCATGAGTAAAATCTAAAGTTCCAATGAGAGATGAACACCGAGGATGGTGTTCTTGTTAAGGAGGGGAGTATGTAATATCCCTATCATAAATAACTCTGCGTAAAAGTAATTTTAAAATTACGAATCAGTTATAAAACTAATTCTTGGTACTTCCTCTTTTTCTCCGATAATTTATGTTTCAAACGTGCCACTCTTCTGATATATTTTTCCGCATCTCATAACTATGGCATCGGCCAGCACCCTAACAGAAATACGGGAGAGGAGGATGAAATAAGTACAGCTTCTAGAAACGAAGTTCGTTACCAATTATTTTAGGGACAAAGTGGCAGACAAATCATTAATTCTTTGCAGTGAAGAAATTTCATGTTGTTTTTCAAGTAATAAATCTTCCATTTTGTAGCCAAAAAACAGTTTCTGGATTCCGATTTCCTCTGTTTAACTTGATGGAAAATCATTGAATAAGCCAGGGTGGTAGCTTATTCAATATCTCTGGAAAGCACGTTTGCTTCATTGTGGTGACAGAAAACTGTACACATAATCACCCGAATTGGTGACAGAAGATTTAACAGCGAGGAAGTCAGATAAGGATTGATGATTGTTCAGGATTCGCTGGCACAAGGAGCCCGATATTTGATTCATGCACAATGATTCCAAACACTATGAATCATGGTACATTGACACACATGATGCTGAAGGCACTTTCATGGAGATTCTGCTATAAAACTAAAGAGATTAGCTATGCCATGCACGGTGATGGAGGCAAGGAGGCTGCCAAGGATAAGATAAGTAACTGCATTCTTTATAGAGAATAATAAGTTGTGTTTTATTAAACGGTTGGAAAATATCATGGGGTTGCTTTCTGCAGTAAAGATTGATTGTTTATATGTTTTTCTTGGTAGAGAAAATATGATAATGCATGCAGTAAAGATTGATTGTTTTATATGTTTTCTTGGTAGAGAAAACATGTTAATGCATGCAGTTAAAGAATGAATATTTTATAAGTTTTCTTGGTAAAGAAAATGTTTTAATGCATGTAAAAGATTGATTATTCTATATTTTTTCTTAGTAAAGAAAATAGGTAGTTCCTCCTAGAAAGACTACATCTGAGTCTTTTGTGTGAAATGCGTGTCTCTTGTCATTTTCTTGGAATAAAATTCTTGCTAAATATAGCTAAAATATCTTCTTGAGAAAAGAAGATGAGGCATATAAACTCCCTGAGGCCATAGTGTGAAAAGTGGCCAAGATTTTCTTGAATTAAAATATATATATTTTTATTTAATAAAAGTTTCTTGGAAAAGGATATATGGTAATTGCATAGTGATCCTAGCTAGTTTCTAAGTTTCTAGTGAAATAATTATGCATTACATGCATGATAGAAATAGCTAATGATGTGCTTCTAGGCACATAGATATTCATTCCTAACTTTCTTTAAGAAAGAATATGTTTTATATACACATAAATATAGTTTCATTTTAGAAAAGTGTGCATAATTCATGTATAAAAATTATGGCTTGTTTGAGAGATCTCTTGAAACAAAAATAGAGTTTCCTATTCTTAAAAGACATATGAATAGTGTTCATATCATATCAGAATCCATACTTGTTTCATGAAAATATTATGTGCATTGAGGTAAAAGTAATTGTGTTAGGAAAAACACAAGTTGCATGCACATAAGGGTAGCTATTGTGATTTTGGAAAGATGTTTTTGTGTGTACGTAGAGAAAGTGATTATGTTAACTTTCTTGAAAATGATAATCTCGTGAAAAGATTGTCGTGTTTGATGAGTTGTGTCGGTTTCTTGATTTTAGTGCATAAAAGGTTAAGTTAACCATGTTATTGTTTCCTGAATTTTTATGCATAAAGATGGAATCTATAATAATTTCTTAAAAGGAAAGCATGAGGAACTCACTTATAGGAAGATAGAGAAATGGGGTTATGATGACTTCCTTTAAGAAAGAAGTAAGTAAATGTTCACATGAAATGATGGTAGAGTTCTAGAGAAGGGAATATGCGTTGCATATATAAAAGAAGGGCTATAAGATAAGCTATTGGATACTCAAAGAATAGTCATTGTGTTATGGAGATGTGTTCTTTGTATGTTAAAGAAACTATGTTAATTTCTTGGAAAATAACTATGTGGAAGGAACGCATGTGCAAAGGCGCAGAAACAATAGTTTATTACCTGTATGTAAACATAACTAATGTGTTATATGTTTTAAAGGGAAACATGGACTTGTAAAACTAATGGTTAGATCTCTTAAAGAGAAATTTGCATTAGTGTGAATAAGCATTGTGAAAAGTAGAACAAGAATTTACTTGAATATATGTACTAGTCAATTAGTATGTTATGCTTGCTCATGCAGAAGAGTAGATGTTAAAAGATCACTTTTAGAGGTTGCTTATTGAATGATTAATAATGTATCTAATATTGTTGCCAAAGCTTGTTGACAACCTACATTGACAGGAAACGATGGCGGTTGGTGCCAAAGGAAAGTGATGTTTAACAATGTGGCAGGAAAAGGATTAATGGTCCATGCAGATGAGTTCGAGTTGCAGGATCGTCCATTGCTAGAACAATCATGCCACAAGGAATGTGGCATGTGGCGTTATGTAAGAAAAGGATTTCATGGAAAATGTATTATCTTTTAGCTAGTTATGTGACAACTTAATGATAATTCACTGTAATGATTTTATAACAATGGTTAAGGGATGGAATCCCTTATAAGCCATTGAGTGAGGGGTGAAAACCATCACGAGAGTTTAATAATAAGATTAAACGCTCGCTGGTTTTGACCCTACGGGGTTTCGAGGGTATATTGGTGTTCAGTGGTGTGATTGCCTTTTGTGTCAGTTGATGATGATGAATCCTTGATGTTGATGGTTCTTTATTTGATGGCCTAAGCATAATGTCCAAGTATGAGGTTAATTAATATGGTGAAGGAAATCATGAAATGGATGCATGGATTCATGAGATAGTTATGTTAATACACTACCACAATGGTGGTTAATGGTTATGCAAACTTACTATCTTTAATTGCAATTTACTTGATGTACTAATGAACATTATATCTAATGGTTAATGAGGAATTGTGGAATAGCGAATTGGATAATTACTTGTGGGTAATTTTTATAAAAAAATTCTAACTCCCTGCTTTTACATGTGAGGTTACTGGGGTACATTACAAGTGGTATCAGAGCTAAAGGTTGCAGTACTGGCGCCTTTGGGAATTGGTAAGTGGAAAAGAAATTGAGGTACGCCGTCAGTGGTCATTAACTTAGGTATGAGTTTTACCATTCACATATTGATTTACGTAGTACACTACTTTCGACATGATAAGTGTGATTCGTGTTTAAACTGCTTTGAGTAGTAAGTAATAAAGTTGCTGCATAACTATGTTCATGACATTGGATTCCTGATGAGCAAAAAGAAAATAAAACTTGTGTCACACTTAAGAACAATATTGAACACTCATTGAGGAAAGTGACAATCAACTACCAACTTTTGATTTGCAAATATGGGAGTAACAATGATGCATTTAATGAATATGATTGAAGTTACAATGAACTAATTTTAATGAGTCAATGCATGAATGTAAAATATCGGGAGTGTCCTTGGATATGACGATATAGTGTTTTAAAAAGACATTGTAAGAACCCCTTTAGACTTGAAAGTAAACAATGAGTCAAGTAGTGAGACTTGATTGTAATAACTAATTTTTGATTCAGTCTTGTCATGGATGCATGAAGATGATTGGTAGTTGAGATTGGTTAGTGTTGTATGACTAACCCATAGAACTTATATGCATTAATTGAATTGGATTTAAGATTATTACAATTCGTAAACAAGTGATGGTTGATTGATGTCACATGCATGGAATGTGTGTATGATGATTCTTACTCTCTCTGTGCTATAGTTCCAGTTGTTTATGAGAAGAGTTCTTAATTTTATTCACCATGAGAATGCTTGATGAATAATATATGCTTATGACTTAATAGATTTAATGAGGTTTCCCTCTAATTCTCTGAGATTCGCTAGCATGGTATGTGTTTTATGTTAATCATTACTTGTTGTGAGATAAAAACCATTGGGGCCTTGATTTAATGATGGTTGAATTTATCTCTACTATGGGAATGACAGATTTCTTATGCATGTTGCATTTCAGTGTGAAGTTAATTGTAGAGGCGTGTTCAGTGGGTAACATTTCTAGGACCCATTCATGGTAGAATTACATATGACAATTATTCATAAATAGACTACCTATGTTAATGCAGTTTCTAGTAATCTCTAACTACTGTCCCCAACTATAGATGCTTCCAAAGGAAAAGGAAGCAAGGGGAAGGAAGAAAACCATGCTATAGGGACAGAAGGAGAAGGGAAAAAGAATCGCTAAGTCTGGTGATGACCAGATAACGTAGGATTTGAGTGCCAGAATCTTGCAAAAGACACTAAGTCTGGTGATGACCAGATAGCACTTGATGTGCATGTGAGTATTCCTTTGACCATGCCTAAGGAGTTGGAAAATGATAACTATAGTGTGTTGATGTTAATGATTTTTGTAATGTCTCCTTGAAGTCATTATTCTAAAATAGTCACATAGTAGTGTTAAGATAATTGTTGCATCTAACATCAAGTGGTAACTCTAGTGCATGTGTGACACTTAGGGGATCATGCTTCTAATTGCATAATAGAGGAATTGCTTCTGGTAAGGGTGGTTTAATTTGTTACTTATGCATGTTGAACCAAGGGTTGGTCAGAACACCTTGATTATGCTTAGTTATATTAATGATGCATGGCCAATGCTGGCCATAGTAAACGTAAGATAATACACCATTAATGACGATTTGGATTAAGACAACAGACTATGGGAAATTGGAAATGGTTAGATTGTTAACTCAACTGTTGTTGACATTTATACATTAATGAATATTTTCGTATGCTATTATACATGACGATATTGTATGCATGAAAATTTTTGGAAATTGAATATTTGTTAATTGATGCATAATTATAACTAACGTTGCTGATGGGATTAAGTAGTGGTAGCTTAATGGCAACAAGAAAACTCGTCACGTAAATTGTTGCAATGTGAATTGCAATCATAAATGAGAAATAATAATGTTATAATATATGCATGAATTGTGTTATTTAGAAATCTGAATGCATACAACATGTCTGATAGATATGTTTCCCATCAATCTAGATGTTGTGGACCCATGATGAGGGTTAAGTGTAAATGCATGGTGTACATGCATGTTTATTTTGTTAATGATAATGTTCATATGGTTCATTACGTAAATTACTTTGAGAAAGAGTAATAAAAGAGAAATTTAACATGCCAGACAGTTGCAGATAGTTGGGCTGATGGAAATTACCTACCCGGAGGTTTTGATGGTACTTGTCTATCCAGATTTAATGCCTTGGGTTGATGGCAGTTACTTGCTCGGAGGGGTTGATGGTACTTGTCTGCCCGGATTTTCTCTCCCTAGAGGTCAATGACCTCAGTAAGGGAAAAAAGTTTTCCAAGATGGTGAAGAGGGTAAAAATCCTGAGGCAACTCTGTTGATTTGGAGCCTATTGGAGGAGGCCCAAAATTCCTCATAGACGTGACGCTGTCAGAGAAATAGGCAGGACACTGCCAAGAGGAATCCTATATTGGACCCTATGTGGTCATTGGAAATCTTGAGATGGTTGGCCAGTGGAATTCCATGTTAGACTTAGTAAGGTCATATCCAAGAAATTGTCTGGATGTGGAAATGACTCGATCTGATTTTGGAAACCAGTTCCCATGGGTTGGGAATTCTTTAGCCTATTATGGTTCTCATAGCTAAAGAAATTAACTAATCAGCTATATTATTTGATAAAAATGAATTTTACATATAGTTGTGTAAAATATGTTATGCACATTTAACAGGAAATGAGCTTAGTGCTCAATAAGGAGTTATTGGGAATTTTAATTCCTTTATTGTATTATTAATCTTGTGAATGTCTTAGTAGGGGCTAAGGAATTTTCACTTGATGCAGTGATTGACTGTTTGATGATTTGAGAGCTAGGTGCTCTTTTGGTACTTTTAGAAGTACTTTATGGATGTATTTAGTGAGAATTAATTCAGTGTGTACGTGGAGCAGTGATTTATCATTTGGTGATTAGTGTTAGTGCTCTTTAAGTACTTGTAAAAGTACTGTGATTTAAAAATCATCTAACATGGCACAGTTGATTGATAGTCAAAAGTATTTCATTCTACTCAAAATATTGTGACTAATAAGGTTGAATTTGTTAGTCATACATTACAGGATTACTTACCATGGAGGGTTGATGGGTTGTCCAACCACTATTAAAATGCTTACGTGAAAGTGTTCATGATTTTCAAGAGTAGATGATAAGTAATGGTAAGTTGATATAGAGTTTGGTTTTTGAATTTGAATAAGGGCCAAGTGGTGCCAATTAGAGCTTGCATATTTTTGCAATTATAAATGCTTATAACTATTGATCATTTTTATGTTATATCATTACTATTTTGTTTATTGTCATTCCTTGGAATGAAATCTTTGATTTGAAAGAGGAAGGATGACATTTTGTGCAGTTTAGATGGTTATATCATGAGTAAAATCTAAAGCTCCAACGAGAGATGAACACCGAGGACAATGTTCTTGTTAAGGAGGGCAGTATGTAATATCCCTATCATGAATAACTATGCATAAAAGTAATTTTAAAATTACGAATTAGTTATAAAACTAATTCTTGGTACTTCCTCTTTTTCTCTGATAATTTATGTTTCCAACGTGCCACTCTTCTGATATATTTTTCCGCATCTCATAACTATGGCATCGGCCAGCACCCTAACAGAAATACGGGAGAGGAAGATGTGTTGTTGGGAAAAGTATCCAATACGGAATGACCCTATCCCACTCTAAGGGTGATAGTTCCTTAGCAACAATCAAAGCAAAGCTATCTGAGATTACTTCTTTATGAGATGTAAAAGAGAGGAGAAAGAGATCCACTAACCGATGTCTTTCGCTAATGGTTGATCCAATCTTCTCTCCTTGCTGCTTGCCCCCAACTCCTTGTTCTTTCACTGGCCCAGCTACACCAAGATCCTGCAAAATGGCAAGAGAGGGAAACTACAAGAAGCATACATTCATAATTGATTCAAGGATTAGAATAAATCAAATACACAAGTATAACAATATACCATTGAGACACATGTATATAGAATAACCTCAAATTATTTATTAATGGAAGAAGTAAAGTTCAAGAAGTGATACAACCATAAGAGGCCCAATCCAGCATCACCTTCCCAGCAGAAAGAAATCTCCTCTTCACCTCCTTCAAAGCAAATCACCCAATAGTTCTAAACTCAAACCAACAGCAATTCTTTACATTCACAAGATTCCAGCCTCCCTAGACCTCATGAGAGAGATCTATATATAGGAGTTTTGGAGAAAGGATGAGTCAGCTTGAGGCTGGCATGAAGCTGACTAGTGTCCTCTCCCACTTCAGTTTTTCTTCAGTTCTTGAGTCCACTTGGAGGTTCTTGCTTCAACTTGGAGATCTAGAACCTCTTACTCATCACCAGTCGAATTCCCTGATCCAAGTGTCATTTTGGAAGCTTCCTGGGCATTGACACCTTGAGGAATGACTATGCCACATGTCCAAACTCGCCCAGCGCAGGTAGCCTTCTTTGCAGTTGACATTCAACGCAGGTAGACAGTGGAGCAGTTGACATTCAGCGCAGATGCTCAGTGGAGCAGTTGACATGATCCAGAATTGCCTTGTTTTTGAGTGTTTTCAGGTGAAGAACTTTTATTCAGTGCTGTGGTTTGCTGACCTTGTTCCTCCAGGGGTAGGAACAACATGTTTGGGGACTTTGGATCCCTTAGATTATGGACATTTCATGCTTCATGCTGTAAGGCACAAAAATGTCTATAACAGTTGCCCCCTAAAGTATGAGGTCGTTTATCGGGTGAAATTCTTTATCAGGAGGATCCGAAGTTCATTCAATCGCTGAGAGGTGACCTGTAATAAAATAAAATACAATACATTATTTTTCATACTGCTTTCATGATCTAGCTGAGGCGGACATTCCCATGCTCAGCTTTATAAATTCATTTTGGTACATAGAACAGACGATCGTCTGATGGTAGACTGATAATTTTGGTGAAAATTATCATCCTTTGAGTAGGATGATCATCTGCTGCAATGATGTACATGTCAAATGTCTTTATATTTCCTGAATATATATATCGCAGCCCGGATGGATGAGACTAGATCCGGGGTCTTCAAACTCGTTCGATCTTCACTCTAAGTACAACTCTATCCATGTGAGAATTGCGCTGAAGTCGAACATGGAAAGACATCGCTTGATTACCGGTCAATGATGTAAACCGTTAACAAGCGCGAGAGGAATCACTGATAATGATAATGACCCTCAAGGTACTGCAGTACAATTCATGTGGTGTGAATAAAGGACTTGGCGTCGAACACCACGCAAAATCTTTCGGTCGAAGGTCATTGATGTATACCTGTCGCCGGAAGTGAGAAACTTGCCATTGAGGCATGCAAGCTTCAAAGTACTGGGGGGGTTGTTCCTAGATCAACTTATTGGATAATGAGCTGAAGTCGACAAGAAGCGATCCGTCAAAGGAGGGCCTTAATGAATCCCACATCAGTGACACGGAACGGAGCTAATGATTTAAATGGAGGTGAAAACAATCTATGACATATGATTCAGGGTGGCGGTCATGAATGGATGAAGGATAATGTATGGTAGTGGATGGGACACGGTTGACTCTTTCTGAACAACATCTCTTGAACATATAACGACACTGATGCGATGGATCGGTAGCATTACCCCAAATGTGGATGGTTTGGCGAGACCATGGTGATGAGACCGGTGAATGAAACAACCCAACCTGATGTGGTACGGAGGAAAAGTGTCATGTTCAAGAGCGACTTGCTACCATTAAAGCTTTGAGGTTCTCCCAATTTTTCCCCAGTCATTTCTGACCAGTACCTCTTTATTTTTGTCAAGCTTGAGGAGGATAACATATGCTTGTTCTATAACCTGCCCTTCGGGCAAGCCCATCGCTATGTTTTAACGAGCCTAGCGATAGGGAAACTCGTTCTCGTCTAAAGACAAGTTTGTCGCTATTTAATGCATTTTAACGTGTCTAGCGACAAAGACAACTCGGTCCTTTTCATTTTTAGAGAGTCTGAAAAGGTACGTAAAGTTAACTCCAAAGGTCATTTTTCGTCATCTAATCCCTTAAGTCCGAAAAAGCATAAAACAATACAGAAGGGATGAATGTTCGATAGTTTTATCGAGCCGAACCAGACAAGCGCTCGATCTTTTTGTGCAATAATCCCTCAGGTCCAAAAAGATTAAAATCTAGAGGAGGGATAGCTCTTCTGGTCATTTTAACGAGCTGGAAGGCCAAAACTCGGCAAACTTTTCATATTTTACGAGTCAGAAGAAAAGAGCTCAAAGAAGACTCGTATTTTGAGGAACGAGTGATAAACAGGGATAGCAGAAAATTCCAGGTACAGGTCGGAATTTTCCAATCGCGGCAGTGTCACAAGGATGGCTAGGTGAAATCACTCTTCGCAGCTGTCCCTCAAAATAGGTAAACAATCATATGGAGGTAAACGATCGGCCAAATGAAAAGTGGAGGTTACGGTACACAAACAAGACTAAGGCTTTTATGGTTGATCAGGTTACATTCTTAATGGTTATTTACCGGGATGGGTTCATTTTTTAACGAGCTTGAATACACCAAAACACTGCTCAATTGTGCGTTTATTTTTTAACGAGCATGAACTTTGCTAAAACTACTCGTATGATAAGTTTGCATGCCCCCAGCATAATAACGCAAATCGAGGTGCATGCCCCCCAAGCTTCATTGCATTCAACTCGGTGGTTGGAATGAAGGTTTACCTTTGAGAAAGGGGATTTGTTTCATTTTTTAATGAGGTTGACACAAGATAAGAACCGTCCTCGGCGTCCAAATCCATTAGATGTAGAAGGTTTCATATTCCACTGTGGCCACTTCCGCCAGATTACTCGGAGGCGGTAGGGCAAAAGTACCCATTAAGGCAGGGTCTTTTAGGAGACCTACTCCGATATTTTGGAGCGAATGATTCCTTCCATGGATCATTGGAATGCTTCCCATAACTTGCGAACTGTTGGGGAGAAAAGTTTGTTGGTCCACGATTGTAATTCCTCCTTGGAAGGGAAATGCAATCTTCCTAAAATAGGTCGACACAACAGCTGCCATGGCATATATCCATGTTCTTCCTAGTAGGATGTTGTAATAAAGATTCCCATCGATGACTTCAACATCTATTTCTACCGTTTTTCCTTCTAGTTCAACTTTCAAGTTATTTAGTATACCATATGGGGTATATGTCCTTCCGTCGAATGCTTTTAACGTCGTCGCAGACCTCGACAAGGTTGGAGATCCTAAAGTTTTCCAGCAACTCATCGACATAATGCATGTAGATGCCCCCTCATCAATAATTGTTCGATGAACAGTTTTGTTGAGGGCTTTCACTTGAATAAGGAAAGCTAGTTGAGCTGGTAACTGAGGGTCATATCCTTTATGATCAAAGGCCACAAGATTGGAATCCATTGGGTCAATTCCACCTATTGCTGATTATAAAGCTTGCTCTTGGGAGAAGCAATTTTGCGGTACCTCAAGTGTCGACATATGATTCAGGGACGACGATTGGGCCAAGTCCCCTATCTATGCTATTTTCGCACAAGGACTAAATGTCGATTTGTGTACTGCTCCCTTTTGCGACTTTATCATTGGCTCAGGAACGATGGGTGGCACAACTTCGATCAAAGTTGTTGTCGAACTACTAGGTTGTTTATTATCCTTGTTGTTCGACAGCTTTGGATTCCTGTAATCCTTATTCCTCGTCAAAGCATCATTTTTCTGCTTTGATACAGACAACATAAGCACTTGGGATCGGGAAGCATTTTGATTAGCAACCAGTTCGGTTCTCAGGCTTGGAAACGGATCAGTCAACACAGCTGAGGTTTTCGAACTCTTAAAGAATCTTTTAAGCTCAGCTTTGTATGGACAATCTGCTGTCCAATGATCCTCATCACATATATGACACCCCGTAGGGGGTTTCCTTTTTCTCCCTTTCTTTTTCTTCTTGCCCCCTGGTTGCTTCAGTCGTTTGCCTTTGTCGTCTGACACGGCACTTACTTCCGAGGCAAGAAGTTCCTCATTTGCATTTTCACCGGAAATCATATGGGCCTTTTTAGATATAGCCTTTGTCGATTTCATGTCTGTTGCGCCAATCACGCCATCGCTCGCATGAGAGTCACTATTTGATTTAGGAGGAGGAGGAATTGAAAATTTCGGTCTAGGGGCGTCAGGTATTTTATCATAGAGCATGTCGGACTGAGTATATACTAAGTCTAGATATTGTGCACGAGCAATAACTTGCTCCTCCGTTACGACTCCCCCCTTGGCCACATCTTCCATTATGGCAGGAAGCAACGACTTTATAAACCATTCAGCTAACAGCTGATCTGGAACGTAAGTCTTTACCATCCTGCGACGACGACGCCACTCATGTATATGATCGGATATATGTGTGGTCGTCGTCTGCTTGAAGTTGGTTAAGATTTCCGTTCCAGTTTCATACCTTATTGGTAATTGAAAATGGGTTAAGAAAGTCATGGCTAGGGAACTGAAATTGTCGAAAGAGGCTCTAGGTAATTCAATATACCATTTAGCCGTTGGACCCGTCAATGTTCTCTGAAAAAGGCGAAGCCTTATCAAATCATCGTTCAGGGTGTTCGACGAACACCACAGATGAAAAGTCATGACGTGATTCGATGGGTCTTCACCTGGATTTCCATTGAATTTAGGAATGTCCGATGGAAGTTTATGCGGAATCGCTGGCCACCAAGGGGCATAAGCAATTGGATCATTCGTCAGCCGGTTTAGATCTGGTAATTCTAGAGTTGCTACAAAGGGCAACTGTTGATTCAGGTTAGGCGGAGCATACCCAAGATAAGATGGAATCGCCTGAGCAGTGGGTCTTTGCATACCAGCATAATGTATTTGATGCTGGCAACTTTGACAAGTTTGATGGGCATAACCGTTATTATACGGTTGCCCATTACTTACAAAGACTTTTTGCTCGGGTCCTTGATATGATTGCTGGAATTGCGGTTGTTGAGTTTGAACCAGCTCCGGTTGTTGGACCATTTGCTGTCGTCCAATACTGGATGATTGACCAAGATGAGGAGTCATAGTACTTGTTTGAGCCTGAGTCGCTCCAGATAAGGAGGCACTAACCGGAGGTTGTGATTGAGTTGTCAAGACAAGAGGCTGTTGTATGGAAACCTGAGAAACTTGGGGTTGACATACAACAGGTAGCACTTGTACTTGCGACGCAATCAACATACCAGGTATAGTGGTAACATTCGACACAGGGTGGACTGGTTGCATTGAATATGTAACCCTTGGTTGCTGAGGCAGTATTGGTACCCATCCGCTGGATGTAATTCCAGTTTGACCTGAACTTTATTGTAAACTCCCATATGGTTGTTCTCCGGGGGGGAACAATGAAAAGGCATACTACCCTCCATATGGTGGCAATCCAGTGCTTAAAGGGTAGATTGGCCTTTGAAGACACATTGGATCAAGTTGTTGAGTTTCAACATAAGAAATACCAGATGATAATCCAGATGAAGAAACAGGAACTAACCATGTCGTCGAAACAGTCTCTGATTGGACTCCAGCTTGTTGTTGACAATTTGTCGGGACAGATGGTATACCAGCGAACATCGTTGGAGTAGCAGCAGGAGGCTCTGCCGTTGCTGTGTCGGATGACACAGTCCTGGATGTCGATGGTTGTTCAGACATATTTAGTCTATCCAAAAGATTTCCTAGCGATTCTACAAGAACTTTGTGATGAAGGTAGACTAACTTAGAAGATCAACGTAGGAATAAAGGGTGATTGTTCTGTTTAAAATAAATTGTTAACGACGCTTTAGACACAACTTGCTTTTTCAGTTTTAAAGAGTCGAGAAAAAGCTAAAGATGACTCTAGTCTCCTTCGATGTTTTAACGAGCCCGAAGTGACAAATGCTCGGATGGACTTTTTCTGTTATAGAGTCTGAAAAAGGCCAAAAGAAACTACTCTGGAGTTCTAGGCAGAGGGTGTGCCAAACTTTTCGCAAAACCATAGAATACGTTTTACGGTACGGGTGGTCGATCTTTGTGAATGCTGTGTTCACTGCATTGCGATCAGTAGGGCGGCCGACACGGCTTCCTATGGATAAAGGCTTTGTTCCTATAGGGGTCTCCCAATATATACGCGACGGTACGTGGGAGCACGAGTCTGTATTGATACTTATCGCTTCACCATGGAGGAATCACCCAACCACTCAACGGTAAGATATCACGTTTAACGACGCTGGAACACGTCTCTAGCTTAGACCTCTATGTGTTTGCGTTATGTTTCAAAGCGTTGTTATGTAAATTCAATTTATTTTAGGTTGATCTTATTTAGCAGTTTGCCTTTATGGATCACCACGAGATGTATGGTACAACTCCTAAATAGAGTCTAAAGATGAGAAGCAAGCTTTTCAATATTTTCAACTTATGAAAATCTTAACTACTGAGGGAAAAGAAAGACATCATCTTTTTGACACAGATCATAGAGCACACACTAATGCACTTTTTCCTAAAGCAACATGCAAATTGTCAAAATGCACATGCACAATGCAGGTATTTCTTTTCTCTTTCTTAATGTTGGTGTACTACAAAAAGAAAGCTGTTGTATAACTTTGAATTCAATTTCAAGTGAAAACAAACAAGCTTTTGTCCAAAATCAAAAGACACCTTAAGATTTACTTGTTTCAACACTAGAAATACATAAATTCAAACCATATGACAAAAGCAAAAGCTCAATCAGCTATGAACAGCAAACAAACTAACTCTTAAGATCAGAAAGACACTTATCACAGGTCTAGATCTAAGAGGCCACAACAAGACTAGTTCACTTTCGTTATGGGAAACTGCAAATGATGTAAGAAATACACAAAGAACAAATACAGTTTCTTTATACAACCGAGGCAGAATAGTGGCAAAGAAAGGTGGTTTCAGATAGGTACATTGACTGATAACAGGCTGCAAAAACAGGGATGAAAACAGGGCAACAGAAAGCAGAGAACCCCAGTTGCACAAGGCCACACTGGTTCAGCGCAGGTAGAACAATGTCAGTTTGACATTCAGCGCAGGTAACCCCTTCGGGACCTGCGATGAAATGCAGACTACCTTCACAGTGCCTGCAATGAAGAGAGAAACTCTCGTTTCTCTTGGTTTCCGGGTTATAGATTGCTCAAAAATCAACAGTTTTTGGCCAAATCAAAGCTACCAATCAAGTACACACTAAAGGATGAAAAGGAGGATGAAAAGCTATCACTAAGAGCTGTTCAGAGTCCTTGTGGATCAGCTCTTCAAATCATAAACATGCCCAGAAACTGAGCTAGAGTAGTTGCCCTCTACTTTGCATTTGAAAGATCCAAATGCAGTTCGATTCGATACTCCCGGTGTTTAAGAAATGAATAGCAAAAACACAAACAACCAACAAGATACGATCCCCAGCGGAGTCACCAATTTGTTGTTGGGAAAAGTATCCAATACGGAATGACCCTATCGCACTCTAAGGGTGATAGTTCCTTAGCAACAATCAAAGCAAAGCTATCTGAGATTACTTCTTTATGTGATGTAAAAGAGAGGAGAAAGAGATCCACTAACCGATGTCTTTCGCTAATGGTTGATCCAATCTTCTCTCCTTGCTGCTTGCCCACAACTCCTTGCTCTTTCACTGGCCCAGCTACACCAAGATCCCGCAAAATGGCAAGAGAGGGAAACTACAAGAAGCATACATTCATAGTTGATTCAAGGATTAGAATAAATCAAATACACAAGTATAAAAATACACCATTGAGACACATGTATATAGAAGAACCTCAAATGCTTTATTAATGGAAGATGTAAAGTTCAGGAAGTGATACAACCATAAGAGGCCCAATCCAGCATCACCTTCCCAGCAGAAAGAAATCTCCTCTTCACCTCCTTCAAAGTAAATCACCCAATAGTTCTAAACTCAAACCAACAGCAATTCTTTACATTCACAAGATTCCAGCCTCCCTAGACCTCATGAGAGAGATCTATATATAAGAGTTTTGGAGAAAGGATGAGTCAGCTTGAGGCTGGCATGAAGCTGACTAGTGTCCTCTCCCACTTCAGTTTTTCTTCGGTTCTTGAGTCCACTTGGAGGTTCTTGCTTCCACTTGGAGATCTAGAACCTCTTACTCATCACCAGTCGAATTCCCTGATCCAAGTGTGATTTTGGAAGCTTCCTGGGCATTGACACCTTGAGGAATGACTGTGCCACATGTCCAAACTTGCCCAGCGCAGGTAGCCTTCTTTGCAGTTGACATTCAACGCAGGTAGACAGTGGAGCAGTTGACATTCAGCGCAGATGCTCAGTGGAGCAGTTGACATGATCCAGAATTGCCTTGTTTTTGAGTGTTTTCAGGTGAAGAACTTTTATTCAGTGCTGTGGTTTGCTGACCTTGTTCCTCCAGGGGTAGGAACAACATGTTTAGGGACTTTGGATCCCTTAGATTATGGACATTTCATGCTTCATGCTGTAAGGCACAAAAATGTCTATAACAAGATGAAATCAATACAGCTTCCAAAAACAAAGTTCGTTACCAATTATTTTAGGGATGAAGTGGTAGACAAATCATTAATTCTTTGTAGTGAAGAAATTTCAAGTTGTTTTTCCAGTAATAAATCTTCCATGTTGTACCCAAAAAACAGTTTCTGGATTCCGATTTCCTCTGTTTAACTTGATGGAAAATCATTGAATAAGCTAGGGCGGTAGCTTATTCAATATATCTGGAAAGCACATTTGCATCATTATGGTGACAAAAAACTGTACACATAATCATTCGAATTGGTGACAAAAGATTTAACGGCGAGGAAGTCAGATAAGGGTTGATGATTGTTCAGGATTCGCTGGCACAAGCAACCCGATATTTGATTCATGCACAATGATTCCAAACACTATGAATCATGGTACATTGACACACATGATGCTGAAGGCGCTTTCATGGAGATTCTGCTATAAAGCTAAAGTGATTAGCTATGCCACGCACAGTGATGGAGGCAAGGAGGCTGCGAAGGATAAGATAAGTAACTGCATTCTTTATAGAGAATAATAAGTTTTGTTTTGTTAAGCAGTTGGAAAATATCATGGGGTTGCTTTCTCCAGTAAAGATTGATTGTTTATATGTTTTTCTTGGTAGAGAAAATATGATAATGCATGCAGTATAGATTGATTGTTTTATATGTTTTCTTAGTAGAGAAAAAATGTTAATGCATGCAGTTAAAGAATGAATATTTTATAAGTTTTATTGGTAAAGAAAATATTTTAATGCATGTAAAAGATTGATTATTTTATATGTTTTCTTAGTAAAGAAAATAGGTAGTTCCTCCTAGAAAGACTACATGTGAGTCTTGTGTGTGAAATGCTTGTCTCTTGTCATTTTCTTGGAATAAAATCCTTGCTAAATATAGCCAAAATATCTTCTTGAGAAAAGAAGATGAGGCATATAAACTCCCTGAGGACATAGTGTGAAAAGTGGCCAAGATTTCCTTGAATTAAAATATGTATTTTTATTTAATAAAAGTTTCTTGGAAAAGGATATATGCTAATTGCATAGTGATCCTAGCTAGTTTCTAAGTTTCTAGTGAAATAATTATGCATTACATGCATGATAGAAATAGCTAATGATGTGCTTCTAGGCACATAGATATTCATTCCTAACTTTCTTTAAGAAAGAATATGTTTTATATACACATAAATATAGTTTCATGTTAGAAAAGTGTGCATACTTCATGTATAAAAATGATGGCTTGTATGAGAGATCTATTGAAACAAAAATTGCATTTCCTATTCTTAAAAGACATATGCATAGTGTTCATATCATATCAGAATCCATACTTGTTTCATGAAAAGATTATGTGGATTGAGGTAAAAGTAATTGTGTTAGGAAAAACACAAGTTGCATGCACATAAGGGTAGCTATTGTGATTTTGGAAAGATGTTTTTGTGTGTACGTAGAGAAAGTGATTATGTTAACTTTCTTGAAAAATTTTAGTGCATAAAAGGTTAAGTTAACCATGTTATTGTTTCATGAATTTTTATGCATAAAGATGGAATCTATAATAATTTCTTAAAAGGAAAGCATGAGGAACTCACTTATGACACATATTGCATTAAATTTGGAATTAAACAATGGATCTAGAATTTCAAAATAACCAAAAAGCTCAATTTTAGTGATGTTGTTGTAATAAAAGATTTCCAATTTTAATGAAATATGTGTTTTATGGGAAGATAGAGAAATGGGGTTATGATGACTTCCTTTAAGAAAGAAGTAAGTAAATGTTCACATGAAATGATGGTAGAGTTCTAGAGAAGGGAATATGCGTTGCATATATAAAAGAAGGGCTATAAGATAAGCTATTGGATACTCAAAGAATAGTCATTGTATTATGGAGATGTGTTCTATGTATGTTAAATAAACTATGTTAATTTCTTGGAAAATAACTATGTGGAAGGAACGCATGTGCAAAGGTGCAGAAAGAATAGTTTATTACTTGTATGTAAACATAACTAATGTGTTATATGTTTTAAAGGGAAACATGGACTTGTAAAACTAAAGGTTAGATCTCTTAAAGAGAAATTTTCATTAGTGTGAATAAGCATTGGGAAAAGTAGAACAAGAATTTACTTGAATATATGTACTAGTGAATTAGTATGTTATGCTTGCTCATGCAGAAGAGTAGATGTTAAAAGATCACTTTTAGAGGTTGCTTATTGAATGATTAATAATGTATCCAATATTGTTTCCAAATCTTGTTAAGAACCTACACTGACAGGAAATGATGGCGGTTGGTGCCAAAGGAAAGTGATTTTTAACAATGTGGTAGGAAAAGGATTAATGGTCCACGCAGATTAGTTCAAGTTACAGGAGTGTCCATTGGTAGAACAAACATGCCACAAGGAATGTTGCATGTGGCGGTATGTAAGAAAAGGGTTTCATGGAAAATGTATTAGTTTTAGCTAGTTATGTAACAACTTAATGATAATTAATTGTAATGATTTTATAACAATGGTTAAGGGAGGGAATCCCTTATAAGCCATTGAGTGAGGGGTGATAACCCTCACGAGTGTTTAATAATAAGATTAAACGTTTGTTGGTTTTCATCCTACGGGGTTTCCATGGTATATTGGTGTTTAGTGGTGTGATTGTCTTTTGTGTCAGTTGATGATGATGAATCCTTGATGTTGATGGTTCTTTATTTGATGGCCTAACCATAATGTCCAAGTATGAGGTTAATTAATATGGTGAAGGAAATCGTGAAATGGATGCATGGATTCATGAGACAGTTATGTTAATACACTACCACAGTGGTGGTTAATGGTTATGCAAACTTACTATCTTTAATTGCAATTTACTTGATGTACTAATGAACATTATATCTAATGGTTAATGAGGAATTGTGGAGTAGTGAATTGGATAATTACTTGTGGGTAATTTGTATAAAAAATTCTAACTCCCTGCTTTTACATGTGAGGTTACCGGGGTACATTACAAGTTTATTTGGGCTTGTACAAGAAGCCTGATGTAAAGATCTCTCCAGATAGATCAAAAGGCAACCAACCCCACACCGGAGCAATACAGTGGGATTCCCAAACTGTTGACTCTTTGTAAGTTTCAATAAGTTTTAAATATTTCAGTCAGAATGAAAGACCATTGGAGAAATTGAGTGGCATAAATTTTTTAAATTTATTGCAGCAAACAAGGGTTTAATCAAAGTATTTGCATTTACCACAGTAAGCATGAGTTTAATGGCAGTAAAATTTATGAAGGATAAAAAAATACATTTACTGTAAACGAGAGATGTCTGAAGGATAAAAATTTTAACTGATACAAGTTTTTTACAGAAATATTTATGAAGAATACAATTTTTTTCGGAAGAATACAATTTTTTTTACGGAAAAGGATACAAAGTTTGAATGATACAAGTTTTTTATAGAAAGAATTATGGAGAATACAAAAAATTTTAGTGAAATTTTTTACTGAAGTATTTGTGAAGGATACTTAAAATGAAGTATATATATGTTGGTGGCTTGAATAAAACTTTTAATTGAAGAGTGGTCAATTTTCTTGCGATGATATATTTTTTTTGGTGGCTGAAATTTTAATTAAAAAGTGGTCAATTTTCTGGTGATTTGAAATACATATTTTTTGGTGGCTGAAATTTTAATTAAAGAGTGGTCAATTTTCTGGTGATTTGAAATACATATTTTTTTAAGAAGCCATTGGTAAAATAAAATTTATTTTTGGAGGCTAATAAGATTTGAACCTAGCTCTTTACTAAGCTATTTTTGAAACTTACCACTAAACCACAAAGCCAACTTTTTTAAAACAAGAGGAGAAACAAATTTATTTCTTTTCAAAAGTATTGCATATATTTTGAATTTGAAAGGATTTGAAAAATATTTGGCTACATAACAATTATGACTTCAATAGTTTCCATAGTTGGAGTTGTTCTTAATGGAAAGGGAAATTATCAAGAGTGGTTTAGAAAGCTTAAAAGTGCCCTTGTTTTTAATGATTTGTGCGAAGTTTGTCAAGGCAAGAAGGATAGTGATGGAAAAAAAATTGCACCAGAGCCACCTGATAATGAGAAGTAACATGCAATTTGGGAGACAAAAGATAACAAGGCGTATGCATTAATAACTGCATCGGTGATAGAAGAGGTAAGAAAATATATCATTTCTTGTGGTACGACATTCGAAACACTAAAGAAGTTGAAAGAATTGTATGATTCACACTCAACACTTGAAATTATTCAGTTATTGTTAAAGTTGTTTAGTTTAGAGATGAAGGATAATGATCCTTTGGAGAGTGCCTCTGAAATAAAAGCCATTTTTCATGGTATAGAAGCCACTAGAATTCAAGTAGATTTACAACTTACAACTTTGATAAAAGTCCTTCACCTTGTCTATTCAAATTATTTGGAATCTCTTCAAGCTAGTAGGCAACTAAAAGACATTACATTTGATAAACTAGTAAGCAAAATAGTTGACAGAGAAAAATCCTTTCGGAAGAAAGAGGCTCCACCTAACTCTAATGTAGAAACTTTGTACCTTGCACAAAAGGATCAAAAGTCTCATGCTGAAACTTCTAGAGGTGATAAAAGTAGTAGAGGTCATGGTAGGAGAAATTATAGAGGCAGGAGGGGGGGGGGGGGCAAAAATAATCAGGGAGACAGACAACAAAATGATAGACAACAAAGGAATTTTAATGATAGACCAGTTATCAAATGTTTTAGATGTGGTAAAATTGGTCATACTTATACTAAGTGTAAAATCCCTTAGGAGAAAGTCAGTGAACGGAGAGAACAGTTGAATGAAAAGAAATATCAACCACCACCAGATAAGGGAAAATAATTAGTGTCTGCACATTACATTGTTGCTCACTATAATTTTAATATCAATGATGTTTTCAACACTACATTTTCTTCATGGCAAGATACTTGGATTTTGGGTTTAGGAGCCACTTGTCACATGACATTTAGGCGAGATTTATTTGAAACTTTCAGTGACAATATTGATGGTGTTATTTACTTTGCTAACAAGTCTCAAATTAAACCATCTAGCATTGGGTCTATTCATTAGAAGATACCGAATTTTTCATATTATGTTCTACAAGATGTACTTTATATTCCATAGTTTCAGCAAAATTTGATGTCTCTTATCCATATTCGGCAACAGGGGAATTTTATTCATATATGTGGTGCCATCATCGAGATAAGGAGAGCATATGATCATGCAGTTGTTATGACCGGTGTGGAAGAAGGTACACTTTTAAAATTAAATGGTACTTCATCTACTAATTCTCGTGAAAGTTCTGTTCTTTTGGCACAACAAAGTGATATCCTATCTCCCATCTTGTTGTGGCATGCTCGATTTAGTCAAATCAATTATGGCATCATCAAAATTATGATAAAACAAGGTATTAAAGGTCTTCAGACAGTTCCAAGAAATAATACACCTTGTGATGCTTGTATTATAGAAAAGCATTATAAACAACCTTTTCATAGTTCTTCTTCCAGATTTTCATGAAAATTAGGTCTCGTACATTTAGATTTATGTGGACCTATGTCTGTTGCAACTGCAAATGGAAATAAATATGTGCTGACATTTATTGATGATTACTCGAGAATGTGTTGGGTGTATTTGTTGAAGAATAAGTCACAAGTGTTTGATGTTTTTAAAAATTTTCATTTGATGATTAAAAATGAAACTCAATAGAATATAGGCATTCTTAGAACTGATAATGGTGGTGAGTACACTTCTCATGTTTTTGAACAATATTTGAAGGACAATGGAATCAAACATTAGACTACCATACCTTATAATCCACAATAGAATGGCATCACAGAACGCATGAATAGAACTTTGCTTAATATGGTTAGATCTATGATGTTCTATAAGAATTTTAAGTTTTTGTTTTGGGGAGAAGCAATACTTTGTGTAGCTTATATTTGTAATTATTGTCCTTCTTCTGTCATGAATAGTAAATCTCCTTATGAAATGTGGTATAATCGTCTTCCTGTTGTTCAACATTTTAGAGTATTTGGTTCTCTATGCTATGCATTAATTCCTAAACATCAACGCAACAAATCGGGTGCTAGGAGTCGTAGATGTATTTTCTTGGGATATTCGGCTACTTCCAAAGTTTATAGATTGTATGATGAGGAGAATAAGAAGTTCATTCTTTCCAGAGATGTTATTTTACTTGAATTAGATAAAAGTAATTCCACTGTTGATAAGCAACCGACTCATTTGGAGAAATTTGCATCTAAGAAGTTCTATTTTGAATCATGTAATGTTGTTCCACACATTGAAGGGGGAGTTCCCATTCTGGATCAGTCTATGGTTCTTCCATATTTGACTCATGAGAATGTTATTGCTAAAGAAAATTTCGATGATAGTAATGTTTCTAGAGCACTAGAAATTGCTCTTGAAGAGCTTGTTCTTGAGCCTGCTTTTCAAGATGAGCAACCATCACAACCACTTCAGCAACCTTTACGAAGATCTACACGTGCTCGAAAAGTTCCAAGAAAGTATGATGATTTTGAAATAGGAATGTCTTCTAAAGGTGATTCAAGTAATGTTTCTCATCACTGTGAATTCAATCATTGTACAATTAGTGAACCTAATTGTTTTAAAGAAGATGCTAATTGTGATGAATGGAAGGATGCAATGCAAAAGGAATATGATGCACTTATTAAGAATGGAACTTGGAGGTTAGTGGATCCTCCTACAGGTGTCAAACCCATTGGTTGCAAATGGGTGTATAAGAGAAAATACAAAGAGGATGGTTCGCTTGATAAATACAAGGAAAGACTTGTAGCAAAAGGCTACACTCAGAAGGAAGGTGTTGACTACACAAAGACATTTGCTCCTACAACAAAATGGGGCACAATTAGAACTATGTTTTCTCTTGCAGCTTAGAATAGCTGGAAGATACACCATATGGATGTTAAAACAACTTTTTTTAATGGCAATTTGAAGGAGGATGTTTATATGTTTCAGCCTAAAGGTTTTTTTGTTAAAGGGAAAGAGCAAAAGGTATGCAAATTGGTTAAGGATTTGTATGGACTGAAACAAGCATCTTGTGCATGGTATGAAAAGTTAACTGAACACCTTCTCAAGTTCAATTATAAGTTATTTGATCTAGATTATGCAACTCTTTTTGTTAAGAAAATTGGAAAGTTAGTTGTATATTTGGTTGTATATGTAGATGATTTGATGATCACAGGAAACAATGATGACTATATAACGTCCGTTAAAAGAGAATTATTGAAATTTTTTGACATGATAGATTTGAGTTTATTACATTATTATTTAGGGATTGAATTTGATCAGCAACCCAACTATATTTTCATTTCTCAGAAAAACTATACTAGACAACTATTGGATAGATTTGGCATGCAGGATTGTAATCTTGTCACTACTCCTATGGAGCATAATTTGAAGCTTACTTCGATTGAATGAAGTATGTTTGAGGATCCAAAAAATTACAAACAACTTGTTGGAAGTTTAAATTTTCTAACTACTACTCAACCTGACATAGCTTTTCTTGTAGGGATACTTTCTAGGTTCAGGCATAAGCCATGTGAAGGTCATTGGAATGTAGAAAAGCTAGTGTTCAATTATTTGGAAGGCACTCGAACATATGGCATAAAATATTCCAAAGTTGTAGTTTTACATCTCACCGGCTATTCAGATTCTGATTTTGATGGAGTTAAGGAGAACAAAGTCTCTACTTCTGGTTATTTGATGAGTCTTGGATCAGTAGCCATCAGTTGGAGATCGCGCAAGCAATCTATTCCTATTGATTCTACCATTGAAGATAAATATGTTGCAGTAACTAAAGCTACAAAATAAATCATTTGGCTTTACAAAATACTTGAAGACTTGCAGGAGAAACAAAAGGCTTCAACTCCACTACTCATCTACAACTCTTATGCAATTCAGTTGGCCAAGAATCACAAGTTTCATGATCAAAGGAAGCATATTAATGCCAAATATCACTTGATTCGACATTATGTAGAGGCCAAAGTTATTCATCTAACAAATTGTCCTACTTCAGAGCAGATCACAGACATTTACAAAGCCACTAGGACGTGAAAAGTTTGAAAAGTTCAGAATGTTACTCAGCATGTCAGATGTCCCTTCATATTAAGGGGGGAATGTTAACTAATCCTTCAAGATTGTTATTATATATTGTATAATATGTAATTAGTTTTACATTACCTTTTTACGATTAATAATTTTCTGACACACAATTGTCTCGTACCAAGATTGCATTTGTATAAATAAGTACTTTTATCAATAATATGATGCTCTTTCCTTGTGCTCTTTCATTGTGTTCTTTCATTGTGGAGTTTATTTGGGCTTGTAACCTTGAGCCCCGATGAGTGTTGAGGCCACTGCTACACTGGATCAGGCACCCACTCTTGTTAGCTACACTTTTATCGAATCCTTAACTTAAGGGGAATTCAATGTGTGAGTACCAGGAATTTGGGCCACCAGGTTATTCTTCCAGATTTCCATGGTTCATTTGCCAAAGGTGAATATTGGAATGACTACAGCTAAAAAGATTGGAAATTAGGAGGATATGCTCGGCCGCAAGGGAGAACTGGGCTCTCAGGAGAGCCTGCAAATTGTAATCAGGCACGATCATCTAGAAGACAGACGGAACCAGAGGATTGCAAATGTTGGATAGTTCAATCCGCAGCTGAACCAGGGGAATTCTGCTATAATTAGGGATCTTTGTACCAAAAGTAGGGCAATGACAATCTGTCGATGCCTCTAGAGCCAACGAACTCCCACAACAGGGCCAACCATGGAGTGCATGAACAACGAGAAGAAAAATCGCATGGTACATAGCTAAACGCTACCCAAAGGTGGAAAAGGGGCTAAGCATAGCGATAATCGAGTTAGAGAGCCAATTAAAAATGGGAATAAGCATGTGAAATGCGACAGAATGACTGCCAACCATTATTTTTTGTAGAGGGGCGTAGATAATCACAAAGGATAAGAGATCTCGCTACGGGTGAGAATTTAACAGCATGTATATGATATTGTACATGGCCGCATGTCTATACAGTGGCACTGGTGGCACTGCATTATCTTCAAGTGGAGGATTAAAAGGTTTTCTTTTTTTTTGGTAGGTAAGCACCCATGGGGGATTTGAACCAGTGACCTATTGCAAGGAGTGCCTTAACAATGCACCCATTCACCATCAATCCAAAGCCCCGTGGGAAAAAATTGGTGTATGAGACCCCCTTGTTTGTGGGACAAGGGACTGGTTCTTGAAGTGGAGGATTAAAAGTTGTCAGTGTCATCATTTTATAATTATATAATTATGTTAATAACTATTTAGGTATATTTATTTTGGAGTACGGTTTTTAAAATTTTAATTTTATTATCAATTAATATAGGAAATTTTTTATGAGTAGATATTATTTAAATATTTTGTACAATTATTTTTATTTTTTTTATTTTTAGATTTTTAATTTTTTTTAGTTTGATGAACATGAGCAAAATTTCAACTTTGATGAGCCTCTCAGCGCAATAATTATTAGTAATGTTAATAAATATGTTTTTGTTTAATAGGAATTATAGAGTTTTAATTTATTTATAGCACCAAGAGGACTCTCCAACCCAATAATGTTTAACATTTGATCAAGTCAAATTACATAAAAATTAAATAAAAATAAAAAAGTAAAGTTAAATAAAAAGATTAATGTAATGTAATGTAAGCATTTTAAATTGGTCAAAATAAAATAAAAAATAACAAATAACAAAAAAAATATCTATATAAAAATAAAAATAAAAATTCCTATGGTATTGACAACTCATGGTATTGACCCATGGTATTCATTTGTAATATAATCTATTTAAATGATGAAATTAAACCAACCTAGATCCACCTTAACATTGAATCTACCAACGACCAAGATGGATCAAATCTCGATTCTCTTGATATGTAAACATGTTTTAGAGTGAAGACTTGGTCGATCTAGAGTTAAGATATATCCACATAATACTTTAGAATATTTTTAGTAGCATACACTAATGAAAAGCTAAGATTTATTTCCTATGTAGTATACATTTTTTCTCCTTTTAATTAAATTTATTAATTAAAAAAATTGTCATATGAACAAGCGGCATATGAAATGAGTTGTGGTTTTTTGGGCATTTAATATTGATAAACCATAGTATTGGGCCATGATATTGTAACAAATATTATATACAAATTAAAAATCTTCACGTTTAAGAGTCTTATTACTTGTCTTTTAAAATGTATATATATTTAGCAAAGATATTAATTAGTTTTTCCCATTGGGATTTGGATTGATTTTGAATGGGTTTAATGATAAGGCACTCCATGAGTATAGTATTTTTATCCAAAATTGGATGATATAATTGAAAGTAGGCAAGTCAAATTCTATAGATTAAATAACTTAAATTCAAGTTCTCAAAAATCTTTGTTAGATTTTTGTTAAAGCTCACAAAAAAAACTCTGAAGAAGTTAATTTCATGTATTAGTTAAACTATATTATTCATATATATAACCAAACCTGTGTATTAAGATAATCAATACAATTATATTATTCATATATATATATATATATATATATATATATATATATATATATATATATATATATATATATATATATAACCAGACCTGTGTATTAAGATAATCAATACAATTAAAAAAGTTTCACATAACATGAAATGTTTTTAGGCCTATGAGTATTTAGAGATGCAAAAGGATTGGTAAAAAACTAGCCTAGATCCATTTAACTTTGGATCTATGAAGTTTCAAGATGGACCAATATCGAGGTGCAAACCTCTTTTTTGAGTGAAAAATTGAGGAAAAGTTTGTACCTTGAGAGATTTGATCCAAAGTTAAATGGATTGATAAGTCAAGAGTTAAATAGATTAATAGAGTAAGAATTAAATAGATCTAGGCTAATTTAAATATTAATAATCTTTTATTTTTAAATGTAATAATTGATATTAATAAAAATGTCTAATTTCTAAACAAGAACCATTACATAGTTCCCCATATTCCACACTACTGCTATTTACATAGTTCGTCATATTCCACACTACTACTATATTAAGAAGCAGGAAAAAATTATGGAACTTCTTGCTAGATATTCTAAACAAGTTCCTTTTGTAAACTTTGCAAGAAAACTCCTAGCAACAAAATATACAAAGTATACGTACATAAATTCATAGGATTTTCAAACATAATAAAAAGGTCTAGCAGCTAATAATCCTGTCTATTCTTTTATCCCTTGGAGTTTGGTAATCAGCCTTGGTCTGTGGTACCTACCTTGTGGATTCTCTTGGTCTTTTTCTTTTCCATGCTAGTTCTTCAATGGTTGCATCCTCCTAATGGACAAACTAAGCTTCACTAGTGAAATTATTTTCATGCTATGGGAGTCCAACACCCATTGTAACCAACCCTATTCTCATTTCAAATTAGAACTTCTCCATTTTGCTTTGCAGTAGTGAAAATTTCATGCCCATTAATAATCGATAAATTTTCATTTCATTTTCTTGAGTTGCATTCATCTATTGCAGAACATTTAACATACCCTCCATTACTTATAAAAACCTATCCAAGAGCTGATTGGATTTCTCCTATTCATTCCAGTAATTGGATTCTCCTATTCATTCAAGTAATTGGATGGCTCAGGGTCCGCCATGACAAGTCTATTCAGCCTTTCTATTATAAAGCCAATTCGTAGCCCATGGACGTGAGCACTTCAAACTACTGCAACACATCCTCGAAGAAGAAATGCACCAAGAAATCTGACTCTCCCACTGCTAGTAATTCATTGTAGCTCTGTGGCTAGAGTTCTCAATGATAGAACATTACAAAAGTGGATATTGGCATCACCATCCTTGTTATGGCCGAGTCAGACTTTGATCTAACATCCTAACACCATTAATCGTAAGATTTTTGAATGCATATTTGGGTTGCGTCGAGCATGGGATATATCGTGATTGATATAGAGGGGCAATGCAAGTAATTCCATTCTACCAAAATTGAATTTAGAAACAAGGTAGAGGCCATTCTCACATTGATAATCTAGTTCCCAATTTGGAGTATTAAATTCTACTACCACCTGTGTGAGCAATAGGATCGAGTTGACTGCCAAATGTTATAACTATTTTGACATGACTATTACAATTTGCGATCGTAGCATTAATTTGGGCCTCCAATCCTTATTTGCAGGCTCCGGTGCATGCTCTTGATTCATTTGATATCGCATTTGATCATACAAATAATTTCCTTTAGCTAGAGTTTTCCCTTGTATTCATCTCGAACCACCAACCACCTTTATTGTTTGAATTATTCCCTTGGGTATTGCTCGTTATTTTCATGCTAAGGGAAAATTTATAAATCACCTATTATCCAATTCCAAAGATCCATATGTTTCTTTGTTTGCTATTTCTTTAGTGATTGGGTTCAATTATGTTAACATGTGAAAAAATCAATTTGCTCAAATTGTTTGAATTGCAGCATAATCCTTTGCAATAAATAAGGGAGGGTAGAGTTTTGAGCTTTTTGTTTTAAAAACTTGTTGAATAACTATGAATGAGGTTCCTATCATAGTTATTTTTGTAATTTCTTGTATTTAGTTGGATTGTTGTTTGTATAGCTCAACCCCTAATCATATCTAGTCTTTATGAATGAGGTTCCTATCATAGTTATTTTTGTAATTTATTGTATTTAGTTGGATTGTTGTTTGTATAGCTCAACCCCTAATCATATCTAGTCTTTGTTTTTTCGTCGAGGAAAAGATGATATTATTAATAGTTATAATTATTCTATATTTTTATTTATTTTTAAATAAATTTTTATTTTTATATAATTTATTTAGTTAAAATGTTTTAATTAATAATTATAATTAATCTCCCGATTGGGATGTGGTTCATCAATCCGGACAGCCTGGGTGCAGCCATGCATAGTACCCACGAGCTTATTGTCAGCATCCCCCACATGATCAAGGCAAGGAGTGCGGTGTTATTAAGCATGAATGCCTGTTGGGGAAGTGGGCAAGGTGGCAGGATAGGAAATAAGGCAGGTTGGTGGAGTAGGTGAGGTCATTCGACATGCAACGTAGGAGTGAAAGGGTGTGGAGAAGGGTGGTGATATAGAGCAGTGGAAGGTTGATGGAACCGGAGGAACCCTTGTCGCAGACGGACGCTTGTAGAAACCGGGTAAGTATTTCGACTTTGCCTCATCATTGAATCTATGTTGTGGTTGGGGTTATGCTGGGGGGAAAGGAGGGGAAAGAGTCTGAAAATATGGGGAGTAGAATGATGCTAGTGGCAATGGGGGAGGGAATTGCTTTCCATGGCTTGGTTTTGTGTCTATATTTTCTCCCAAATGGGTAAAAACCATGATTGCATGGGGGGGGGGGGGGAGCACCGCAATTCAATAGGGCTGGGGTTTTTAGAGAGTGGCAGGGGGAAGTTGATGGCAGGGGGTTGGGGTCGCAACCATGACTGTAGTCTGTAAAGAAACTACTGGAGTAGCTGGAAACCGCTCGGGATTGATGGCAAGGCTAGGAATCCTAAGTGGAAAACTAGCTGAAGGGACATGAGAGGCAAAGCCATTTCTCTTTGGGCCGAGGAAGCAAGGATACGGAACCACCATAGGCGTACTGCTAGAATCAACGAGGGCCTGTGGGTTCGGCCTGAGATGGGGTGGGATGACTTGCACAAAATCCATAATAAGGTGGAAGGGAACAATGGAGGGCCACTGGGTAAGGGTCAGAGACCTCCCCTCTGGGATCTGTGGGCTTCGTCCCACCCCTGCACGGATGCAATGATAAATGGAGGAGAGGAAAAACATCAACAAGCAAGGTGGATTATTATGAACATTATGAATTTGAATATAACTTTTTCTGGGTGTTAACAATGCTCTGCAAAACAGTTAATGGCCCGTGCTGCAAGAGGACGTGGATGCAGCAAGAAAGGCCCGTCGCCTTGGACAGATAAGGGGCTAAGCACCTTGGAAACTAGTAGGGGTTGGAAATTAGTAGAGTACTTCATCATTGAAGCAATAGAGGATTACCGTGAGGGGGCAGATGCTAGCATACAAAAATTGCTGGAAGAATGGGAAGAGGAGGTAATGCAATGAAGTGAGACAGAGGAAGATATGGATAAGTGGAGGACTCTTGTTCTAGATCTAGGGAACACCCAAGGGAGAATCACACAATTCAAGCAAATGTTGTACTTGTACTGGTTAATGAAGAGTCTACCCAGCAAATCAATGGAGCAAATATTTGTGGGTATGGCATGATAGTTCAAGGAATGCGGAATTATAAGAAGGACATCTAGAAAATTCTCTTCCAGCTGCACAAACATGATATCAGGATGGATAGAATTGACCACCACATCCCTTGCATTCTGGACTTGTATGGCATGCCAGGGGCATCAGCTGAAGATCCAGCTCTCGTCGCATCTGCCTCGGAGGAACTGAAGGATTAGACTCATCCCCATGCATAATTTTGGTCTATGCAGTTAGCTCTTAAGTTTTATGTTTCAAATTTCAGTTTTTACAGTTATGTACTATCTGGACATGAGATAGAGACATATCTAGCCTAGTTGAAAAGAATGAAACAATACTGTTCTTGGATGGGATCGAAACAATACTATTTTTGGATGGCTTACAATGCTAACTGGTGGCCAAGAGACTTGGTTTTCCCTCGAGGAAAGTTTAGGCCAGCGAGTTAATCTGTGTGGTGTAAACTTGCTTATTATATAATAGAAAATGGAATGGACCTGCCAAGCTTAACAAAAAAATAAATTTAATTAATATTTTTTTAAATATAAATTGACTTAGTCAAAATGTTTAGATAATTTGACTCTCATCGTGAAGATGAACCACACTAGTTGGTTAGAAATGGGTTGACAATATTTACTCCTATATGATTTTTATAGATTTTTTTTATCAAACATATTTGGATCATGAAACCCTGAATTCAAAAATAACAAGAAATTACATATCTTCCATGTTCGGTTGAAGAGTTTTTCTCCACTCAATGATATCTATGGTAAAGTGGGGGTGAATATCCATAGTCAAAAATCTTTTTATATTGTAAGTATTAAGTTTTTACATGAAATTTAAATATGATTACAAAATTATTATTTTAATTTATATTGTAAAATGAATCTTAATTTATAGCTACTATTTATTGGGCCTATGTTCTATGTGAGTATGGAAGAGATGTTGTAATATTATGTTATGTGATGTGATGCTATGTTATCTAAACAATTTGACTTAGTAAAAAATTAAATAAAATATAAAATAAAAATAACGTTACGTTAAACATTTTTACTCGATCAAAAATAAAATAAAGACTTTTTTAAAAATAACTCTACATTAAAACAAAAATAATTCTAAACTAAAATAATAAGGTTTTTGAGCTCCAGGTTTATGAGAATCCCTGGTATTCACCCATATTATTCATGTGGAATATAGCCTATTTAAAGGAGGAAATCCAGATCTACACGGAGAGGGATCAAATCTATTGATATTTAAATCTCTTTTAGAGTGAAATGAGATTTGATCACTCTCGGACCTTGATAGATTATGAGTTAAGATGGATCTGGAATAGTATATTTTAATGTGATAAAGGGTTTCGATATATGTCAAAAGTAATTATAATCTTTTTGGTTTTAGATTTAATTAAAAAATGTTATAAAAGTAAATTCAAGAAAAATATTTTAAAAATATTTTCATTGTGAAATGAGAGATGGTTTTTGGGCATGTGGTATTGATGAGCCATGTTATTGACCCACAGTATTATAAGAAATCCTATCTACCAATTAATAGTATCTATGGTAAAGTGGGCATGAATATCCATGGTTAAGAATATTGTTATAGTGTATGTTTAAAACTTTTATGTGCTTATTAATTAAATTTAAACGTAGCTACAAAATAATTATTTTAATTTATAAGGTAAAATGAATGTTAACTCATAGCTACCTGTTAACGGGAAAAGTGTCTATTCAGAACGACCCTATCCCACTAAGGTGTTATAGTGACCTCAGAAACAAACAGGGAAAACTACTCTTTTATTCTCCTTTATGAACTATAAACGAAGAGGAATAGGATGAACCAACCTGTGTCTTGTGCTAGTCCTTTGATCCAATCTCTCTCCTCTTTGACAGCTTCCAGCTACCTGCTCCCTTACTTTCCCAGCTTCACCAAGTTCCTGTAAGATCACAGAAGAAATAAACTACACAAAGACATGGATTTATGTTCATAAATAGCTTAGGATCAGATTTAAGCTAAACATACAAATATAACAAACATCAATGATATACAAGCATGTAGGAGAAACTCAAATAGTTTTATTGATAAAACAAGAAGATCTAGGAGGAGTTACAACCGATGATTCCTGATCCAGCATCAACCTCCCAGCATAGAATCCCATCTTCACCTCCAACAAAGCATAAATCACCCAATACTCTGATATCTATCTCAAAACCAACAGCAATTCTCTGCAATGTACAAAATTCCAGCCTCTGGATCTCTTGGTGAGGGATCCATATATAGATGTATGCAAAGAGGATGAGTCAGCTCATGAATTGATTAGTGGCCTCTCTCTGTCAGTTCTTGCTTCCACTTGGAGACTGAGAGCCTCTTACTCATCACTAGTCGAATTCAGTGAGGCAAGTGTCATTGGAGAAGATTCTGGAAGCTTCCATTATCTCTCCACCTCGTGGAATGACTCTGCCACTTGTCATTTCCCGCTCAACGCACCCTGGTAGTGCATTCAAGTGCATTGCAATGCACCTAGCCAGTGTATTTGGGTGCTTTGCAACACAGCTAGCTAGTGGAGCAGCTAAAATGATCCTGATTTGACTGGTTCTGAGCAGTTTCTGGTGGAGAACTTCTGGGAGAAGCTGTAATTTGTTGACCTTGTTTCTTTAGGAGCTGGAACAACACTTTTAGGGACTTAGGATCCCTTGGTTTATGGACATTTCATGCTTATAGCTGTAAGGCACAAAAATTTCTATAACAGTTGCCCCCTAAAGTATGAGGCCGTTTATCGGGTGAAATGCTTTATTAGGAGGATCCGAAGTTCTTTCAATGCTGGGAGGAGACCTGTAATAAGATACAATACAATACATTATCTTCATACTGTTTTCATGATCTAGCTGAGGCGGGCATTCCCATGCTCAGCTTTATAAATTCATTTTCATGTACATAGGACAGACAATCGTCTGATGGTAGACTGATGATTCTGATGAAGTCATCATCCTTTTGGTAGGATGATTATCTATGCTGCAATGCTGTACATTTCAATGTCTTTATTTTTCCTGAATATATATCGCAGCCCAGATGGATGAAACTAGATCCGGGGTCTTCAATCTCGTCCGATCTTCACTCGAAGTACAAGTCGATCCATGTGAGAAATGTTTTGAAGTTGAACATGGAAAGACATCGCTTGATTACTAGTCAATGATGTAAACTGTTAACAAGCACGAGAGGAATCACCGATAATGAAAATGACCCTCAAGGTACTGCAGTACAATTCACGTGGTGTGAATAAAGGACTTGGCGTTGAACACCACGCAAAATCTTTCGGTCGAAGGTCATTGATGTATACCTGTCGCCGGAAGTGAGAAACTTGCCATTGAGGCATGCAAGCTTCAAAGTACTGAAAGGGTTGTTCCTAGATCAACTTCTTGGATAATGAGCTGATGTCGACAAGAATTGATCCGTCAAAGGAGGGCCTTAATGAATCCCACATCAATGACACGGAACGGAGCAAATGATTTTGATGGAGGTGAAAACGATCTGATGATATAAGGTTCAGGGTGGAGGTCATGAAAGAATGAAGTATAATGTATGGTAGTGGATGGGACACGGATGACTTCTCTGGATGACTTCTCTTGAACATATCGGCGACACTTATGTGATGGATTGGTAGCATTTACCCCAAATGTGAATGGTGTGACCATAGTGATGTGACCGGTGAATGAAACAACCCAACCCGACTCAGGCATGGAGTGGAAGTGTCATGTTCAAGAGCGACTTGGTACCAATAAAAATTCTTTGAGTTTCTTCCCAATTTTTCCCCAGTCATTGCTGACCAGTACCTCTTTATTTTTGTCAAGCTTGAGGAGGATAACATATTCTTGTTCTATAATTTGTGCTTCGGGCAAACCCATCGCTATGTTTTAACGAGCCTAGCAATAGTGAAACTCGTTCTCGTCCAAAGACAAGTTTGTCGCTATTAATCTTTTTAACGAGTTTAACGACAAAGATAACTTGATCTTGTTCATTTTTAGAGAGTCTGAAAAGGTACGTAAAGGTAACTCCGAAATTCCTTATTCGTCATCTAATCCCTTAAGTCCGAAAAAGTATAAAACAATACAGAAGGGATGAATTTTCGATAGTTTTAACGAGCCGAACAAAACAAGTGCTCGATCTTTTTGTGCAATAATCCCTCAGGTCCAAAAAGATTAAAATCTAGAGGAGGGATAACACTTCCGTTCGCTTTAACGAGCTGGAAGGCCAAAACTCGGCAATCTTTTCATATTTTACGAGTCAGTTGAAAAGAGCTTAAAGAAGACTCGTCTTTTGAGGAACGAGTGATAAAATGGGTAGCAGCTGATTCCAGGTAAGGGTTGGAATTTTCCAATCACGGCAGTGTCACAAGGATGGCTAGTGAAATCACTCTTCGCAGCTGTTCCTCAAAATGGGTAAACAATCATATGGAGGTGAATGATCAGCCAATGGAAAAGTTGAGGTGACGGTGCAAACACGACCAAGGCTTTAATGGCTGAAATGCTTCATTCACGGAGGTTATTTACCGGAGAATAGTTCATTTTTTAACGAGCTTAAACATGGGTGGAAACATTTGCTCATGTCTTATGTTTATTTTTTAACGAGCTTGAACTATGCGCTAAAACTGCTCGATGCGAGTTTATTTTTTAACGAGATTAAACCCTGCAGTAACACTGCTCGTGATAAGTTTGCATGCCCCCAGCATAATAACACAAATCGAGGTGCATGCCCCCCAAGCTTCATTGCATTCAACTCGGTGGTTGGAATGAAGGTTTACCTTTGAGACTTGGAAAGGGGATTTGTTTCATTTTTTAATGAGGTTGACACAGTAAAAGAACTATCCTCATAACTCCTTGTTTCATTTTTTAACGAGGTCGACACGAGATAAGAACCATCCTCGAAATCCACCGTATTTACAGTATTTGATAGAAAATAAAAAACTGATGGATGACTAAGGTTGCTGGAATAATCTTCGTGGTAATCCGGAAGATGGGAGTGATGGTGGTAATCTTCCCATTGTGCCTCCCCTGTCATCATTGATTGAATGATTCCTTCGTCTGTAGAATGTACATGCGACCAAGGATCTAAAGAGGTACCATATTCCTTAGACCTATCTATCCAAACACTCGATGAGCATTGATTTGGGTTTGCCCCCCACGCCAAGAAAATTGATTGCTACAATATTTCTAAAATGGCGATGATCCATGCTAACAAAATGTTTAGGAATCTTCTGAATCCATTAGATATAGAAGATTTCATATTGTAGGTTTCCACTGTGGCCACTTCCGTCGGATTACTTTGAGGCGGTAGGGCAAAAGTACCCATTAAGGCAGGGTCTTTTAGGAGACCTACTCCAATATTTTGAAGCGAATCATTGCTTCCATGGATCATTGGAATGCTTCCCGTAACTTGTGAACTATTGGGGAGAAATGTGTGTTGGTCGACGATTGTAATTCCTCCTTGAAAGGGAAATGCAATCTTCCTGAAGTAGGTCGACACAACTGCGGCCATGGCATATATCCAGGGTATTCCCAGTAGGATGTTGTAATCGAGGTTTCCGTCGATTACTTCAACATCAATTTCTACTATTTTTCCCCCCGGTTCAACTTGCAAGTTACTTGAAATCCCATATGGATTGTACGATCATCCATCAAATGCTTTTAACGTCGTTGATGATCTCAATAAGGGTGGTGAGCCTAAATTTTTCTAGCAACTCATCGACATAATACATGTAGATGCCCCCTCATCAATAATTGTTCGATGAACAGTTTTGTTGAGAGCTTTCACTTGAATAAGGAAAGCTAGTTGAGCTGGTAACTGAGGGTCATATCCTTTATGATCAAAGGCCACAAGATTGGAATCCATTGGGTCAATCCCACCTATTGCTGATAATAAAGCTTTCTCTTGGGAGGCGAAATTTTGCGGTACCTCAAGTGTCGACATAGTGGACGGCGATTGGGCCTGGTCCTCTATTATATTATAATTCTGTGCTATTTTTGCACGAGGATTAAATGTTGATTTGTGTACTACTCCATTTGGCGACCTTATCATTGGTTCAAGAATGATGGGTGGCACAACTTCGGTCAAAGTTGTTGTCGAACTACTAGGTTGTTCATTAGCCTTGTTATTCGACAGCTGTAGATTCCCGTAATCTTTATTTCTTGTCAAAGCATCCTTTTGCTGCTTTAAGATAGACAACATAAGCACTTGGGATCAGGAGACATTTTGATTAGCAACCAGTTTAGTTCCTGGGTTTGGAAACGGATCATTCAACACTGCTGAGGTTTTTGAACTCTTAAAGAGTTTCTTAACTTCAACTTTATGAGGAAAATCTCTCGTCCGATGATCCTCATCACATATATGACACCCCGCAGGGAGTTTCCTTTGCCCAAAAGGGTTTGTAGAAGGTTTTCCATGAGATGACTCATCTTGCTTCTTTTTCTTCCCTTTCTTTTTCTTCTTGCCCCCTGGTTGCTTCAGTTGTTTTCCCTTGTCGGTCGACACAACATTTACTTCCGAGGCAAGAAGTTCCTCATTTGCATTTTGACTAGAAATCTTACGGGCCTTTTTAGATGTAGCCTTTGTCGATCTCGTGTCTGTTGCGCCAATCACACCATCGCCAGCATGAGAGTCATCGTTTGATTTAGGAGGAGGAGGGACTGAGAATTCCGGTCTAGGAGCGTCAGGTATTTTATCGTAGAGCGTGCCAGACTGAGTGTAAATCAAGTCCAAATATTGCGCACGAGCGATAACCTGCTCTTCGGTGACGACTCCTCCTTTTGCCACATCTTCTGTGATGGAAGGCAACAATGACTTAATAAACGATTCAGCTAAAAGCTGATCGGGAACATACGTTTTTACCATTCTAGGATGACGTCGCCACTCATGTATATGATCAGATATGTGAGTGGCCATTGTTTGTTTGAAATTGGTAAGAAGTTCCGTTCCCGTTTCGTACCTTATCGGTAATTGAAAATGGGTTAGAAAGATTGTGGCTAGGGTACTGAAGTTGTCAAATGAAGCTATGGGCAATTCGATATACCATTTTGCTGTCGGACCAGTTAACTTCCTTTGAAAAAGGCGAAGCGTAATTGAATCATCATTTAGGGTCTTTGATGAACACCACAGATGAAAGGTCATCACATGATTCGATGGATCTTCACCTGGATTTCCATTAAATTTAGGAATATCTGATGGAAGTTTATGCGGAATCGCCGGCCACCAAGGGGCATAAGCAATTGGATCATTCATCATCTGGTTTAGATCTGGTAATTCTAGAGTTGCTACAAATGGCAACTGTTGATTCAGGTTAGGCGAAGCATACCCAGGATAAGATGGAATCGCCTGAGCAGTGGGTCTTTGCATACCAGCATAATGTATTTGATGCTGGCAACTTTGACAAGGTTGATAGGCATAAACATTATAGTATGGTTGTTGATAACCGCTTTGGAAATGCAGTTGCCCATTACTTACAAAGACTTGTTGCTCAGGTCCTTGACATGATTGCTGGAATGGCGGTTGTTGAGATTGAACTAGCCATGGTTGTTGGACCATTTACTGATGCCCAATACTGGATGATTGACCAAGATGAGGAGTCACAGTACTCGTTTGAGCCTGAGTCGCTCCAGATAAGGAGGCACTAACCTGAGGTTGTGATTGAGTCGTTGAGACAGGAGGCTGTTGTATTGCAACCTGAGAAACTTGGGGTTGACATACAACAGGTAATGCTTGTACTTGCGATGCAGTCACCATAGCAGGTATAGTGGGATTATTCGATACAGGGTGGACTGGTTGCATTGAATATACAACCCTTGGTTGCTGAGGCAGTATTGGTACCCAACCGCTGGATGTAATTCCAGTTTGACCTGAACTTTGTTGTAAACTCCCATATGGTTGTTCTCCAGGAGGGAACAATGAAAAGGCATACTGCCCTCCATATGGTGGAAATCCAGTACTTAAAGGGTAGATTGGCCTTTGAAGACACATTAGATCAACTTGTTGAGTTTCAAAATAAGAAATACCAGATGATAATCCGGATGAAGAAATAGGAATTGACCATGTCGTCGAAACAGTCCCCGATTGGACTCCGGCTTGTTGTTGATAACTTGCCGGGATAGTTGGTATACCATCGAACATCGTTGGAGTAGCAGCAGGAGGCTCTGCCACTGCTACATCGGATGACACAGTCCTGGATGTTGATGGTTGTTCAGACATATCTAGTCTATCCAAAAGATTTCCTAGCGATTCTACAAGAACTTGTGATGAAGGGAGACTAACTTCGAAGATCAACGAGGGAAAGGTGATGATTATTCCGTTTAAAATAAATTTTAGACGCTTTGACACAACTTGTTTTTTCAATTTTTAAGAGTCGAGAAAAAACAAAAGATGACTCGAGTCTCCTTCGATTTTTAATGAGCCTGAAGTGACAAGTGCTCAGATGGACCTTTTCCGTTAAGGAGTTTGAAAAGGAACGAAAGGGACTGCTCTGGAGATCTAGGTAGAGGGAGTACCAAACCAATCTCAAAACTGTAGAATAATTTTTACGGTACGGCAGTCAATCTTCCCGAATGCTGTGTTCGGTGCATTGCGATCAATAGGGCGGCCGCCACGGCTTCCTATGGATAAAAGGATTTAAGCCTATAGGGGTCTCCCAATATATACTCGACGGTACGTGGGAGCACAAGTCTGTACTGGCACTTATCGTCTCAAAGTTGAGGAATCACCCAACCATCAGTGAGGACAACAGTTACCAGGCTTTACGACGCCGGAATACGTCTCTAGCCTAGACCTCTAAATGTTGTGCGTTAAGTTACAAAGCGTTGTTAAGTTCATTGAATTTATTTTAGGTTGATATTTCTTATGAAGTTTTCCTTTTGGGTTCACCACGAGATGTAGATGTAATTCCTGAAATGCAATCTAAAGATGATAAGCAAATTTTTTATCTCTTTTCAGCAATGAAAATCCTAGCTACAAGGGGAAAAGAAAGACACAATCTTTTCTCAAAGAGCAAAGAGCACACTGTAAATGCACTTTCCCTAAATCAAGCCAAACAGACTATCAATATGCAAAATGCACATGTGCATGTATTTGTTTTCACTTTCTTAATATTGATGCCTAAAAAGAAAGTTGATGTACAAATCTGAATTTGTTTTCAAGTGAAAAACATAAACAAGCTTCTTTTCGAAATCAAAAGGTAGAGACGATTACGACACTTTATGATTTTGAAATAAACACTTGTTTCGACACTAGAAATTCACAAATTCAAGCCAAAGGCAAAAGTAAAAGCATAATCAATTGTCAACAACAAATAAACTTTCTCCTAAGATCAAAATCGACACTTACGACAGATCTAAATCAAAGGATGATAGTATGACTATTCTACTTTTGCAATGGGAAACTGTAAATGACGCAACAAAAACACAAAAACAAATATAGTTTCTTTTATACAACTGAGGAAGAATTAAGGCAAAGAAAAGGGGATTTTAAACAAACACACACACTGATCACAGGCTGCAAAAATCAGAGACAAAAATGAAAAAATTGAGCAAAGAACCTCAGCTGCACAGGGCTAAGCTGATCAACGCACCTAGTACACAGAGAAACTGGATTGCAATGCAGGTTGCTCTCTCGGGAACTGCGCTAAAATGCAGGAACTCTTCACAGCACCTGCGCTGGGGTAGAAACGAGAATTCTATCTAGGTTCTAGGTCACGGTTTGCAATTTAATCTATGGTTTTTGGCTGAGTAAAAGCAATCAGTAATGCACAATCAGAGGGTTGATTTAAAAGAGGTTTAAGAGCTATCACAAAGGGTAATCAGATCATTTGTGAATCAGCTGTTCAAATCATAAACAGATCCAGTGAATGGATTGAAGCAGTAGATGTCTACTTTGCATTTGTTAATGGCAAATGCAGTTCGATTCGCTACTTCTAAGTTTATGAGACGAACAACAAGAGAAACACAAACAAACTAACTAGACACGATCCCCAGCGGAGTCGCCATTTTGTTAACGGGAAAAGTGTCTATTCAGAATGACCCTATCCCACTGAGGTGTGACAGTGACCTCAGAAACAAACAGGGAAAACTACTCTTGTATTCTCCTTTATGAACTATAAACGAAGAGGAATAGGATGAACCAACCTGTGTCTTGCGCTAGTCCTTTGATCCAATCTCTCTCCTCTTTGACAGCTTCCAGCTACCTGCTCCCTTACTTGCCCAGCTTCACCAAGTTCCTGTAAGATCACAGAAGAAAGAAACTACACAAAGACATGGATTTATGTTCATAAATAGCTTAGGATCAGATTTAAGCTAAACATACAAATATAACAAACATCAATGATATACAAGCATGTAGGAGAAACTCAAATAGTTTTATTGATAAAACAAGAAGATCCAAGAGGAGTTACAACCGATGATTCCTGATCCAACAACAACCTCCCAACATATAATCCCCTCTTCACCTCCAACAAAGCATAAATCACCCAATACTCTGATATCTATCTCAAAACCAACAGCAATTCTCTGCAATGTACAAAATTCCAGCCTCTGGATCTCTTGGTGACTGATCCGTATACAGATGTATGCAAAGAGGATGAGTCATCTCATGAATTGATTATTGACCTCTCTCTATCAGTTCTTGCTTCCACTTGGAGACTGAGAGCCTCTTACTCATCACTGGTCGAATTCAGTGAGGCAAGTGTCATTGGAGAAGATTCTGGAAGCTTCCATTGTCTCTCCACCTCGTGGAATGACTCTGCCACTTGTCATTTCCCGCTCAATGCACCCTGGTAGTGTATTCAAGTGCGTTGCAATGCACCTAGCCAGTGTATTTGGGTGCTTTGCAACGCAGCTAGCTAGTGGAGCAGCTGAAATGATCCTGATTTGACTAGTTCTGAGCAGTTTCTGGTGGAGAACTTCTGGGAGAAGCTGTAATTTGTTGACCTTGTTTCTTTAGGAGCTGGAACAACACTTTTAGGGACTTAGGATCCCTTGGTTTATGGACATTTCATGCTTAGAGCTGTAAGGCACAAAAATGTCTATAACACTACCATTACAATATAACAAATTGAATTTGATTATTTTTAACTTTTTAAAGATACTATAACATCTACCCCATAAGCATACCAAATTTACATTTTTTTTTCTAAGTTAGGTTAATCTATTAATATAAAACAAAAATGTACAGAGAGGACCAAGCCTCAACAGAGTATAACATAGTGTTTCAGAGTATATCTAGACTGCCCCACTATTGGGGAAACCAGTCTGCAGAGACAAAAACCAGATGGGATATCAGTCCTTAAGCCCGGAAACAACAAAAACCAGTGAAGTTTTACCATGACAAAAAGATCCAGACAGTTTCCAATAGAACTAACATAACAAAAAGACCAGACAGAAGACACCTGGCAACCACGTCAAATCATTTGAATTCGTCTGGGATGGGTTCCTCAACAATTGGACATGCCCATTCATTTTCCTCCTGCATCGACGCTCTGCCGTGTGGCCCACTTCCTCCACCATGTGGCCCATCAGCTGGATGGACGTCGCCATGGCTGCCAGCCACCACCATCAGAGCAAACCTTTCATTTCCAGTTCCACCTGGGGAGCGCGTGGCACCAGAGCTACCACCCTCAGCCTGCTGACTACCACCAATGCTCTTGCCATGCAGAGCAAAATTACCTTCATCCAGCAAATTCTTTCCTGTGTCTCGGCCATTTCTGCGATTGGGAACCTCCTCTTGCCGCACTTCAGAATTATCCTCCTGGGTAGCAGGCTGCTCATTGTCTTCGGTGAAAAGGATGGTGATTGTAGCAGTAATTACTGGCCTGTTCAGGGTGCTACGAAATCTAAATTGGGTTGAGTGGGGAGCGGGATGAGGGGGCAAAGGAAAACTAGCCGAGTGAACCGCAAAATCTCCGTGACTTGCACCAGGAGACAGAGCATGACCCCGTCCGCTACGAGTATTGGGATATCTTCCCAAACCATGGCTCTGGGGGTGATACAGTTCAGGGGAAGGAGAGGAGGCAGCAGGCTCAAGATTCGGCTCAGTCTGAGGGCGGGAACTACCTCCCCGAGTTCCTCCTCTTCGACTTCTCATTCGATGTCGCACCATGTCAGAATTTATGGCTGAGTGTTCAGAGGGAACGATGACAGTGGGATTGAGAAGGGGAGCAGAGTCAGGCTGAGCGATGGTTAAATGGAAAAAACTGGAATGGGAATGGTGATGCCCATTTCCAAAATCGACGCAGCAAGTTAACCAGCAGCGACGCCCAGTAACTGTGCGAGAGCTAGGTTCAGAAGCTTGGAGCGGGAAATTACAGTGGAGCAGGGGAGAGGGAGAGACAATGAGCCAAGGGGAATCCATTTCTGAGCAGTTAATAGCTCTTTCTCATTTTGAGCCTACATTAAATGCAACCTATGGTTTGTCAAGAGATCGGATCATGGTGGTATGGGGAGGGGCGCCATCGGCCAAGTGGCCCGTCTTCTCACTGCCATTCTTCATATTTTCCATAAATTCACTAAATGTCACCTGCATTTGGGTGCTCTCCTTCTTCTTGTGCCTTCTCATTCTTTACTAATTCATTGAATTCCTTCATCTGGGCCTTCGTGGCTATAGTAGATAACAAATTTGCATTCAGAGCAGTGCCACTCTCCACGCCTATGTTGGCAAGAAGGTCAGCCACTTTATTTCCTTCCCGGTGAATATGTTTGAAATTGACTGCTCTCTGGGTCCTGAGCCAAACCTCAATAAGTTCCAGTCTTTCTACTAGTCTCCAAATGTTGCCCACTTTGTTTGAGGGATATCCCTACAGAATCTTATTCACCATATTTATTAGGATTTGAGAGTCACCTTCAATCATGAGTGGGAAGAAACCATGTGTTTGAGCTAGAAGGAGCTGTTGCCATAACCCTTCGAGTTCTGCTGAGTTATTTGTATCCCATCCATTTGAGCCTATGAATGTTAGAAGGGGAGCACCTTTATGATCTCTGAAAATTCCCCCAAACCCTGCTTTACCTAGATTTCCTTTTGAGGCCCCATCGAAGTTCAGTTGGATCACATGCAGGGGTGGAGGAAACCATTTATCTGATATTGTACTTTTTGTTGCAGATTTAACTGGGATTTTCAATTCTTGATTCCATTGTAGATTCCAGTTGTCCCAGATATTCTTTTCCTGTGGCAGGGAGGGAAGGTCATCGTCATGCCAAGTTTGAAGTAGAAGGGTTTCCTTGAGGTTTTGGCAGACAGTGTTCCAGAGGTTTTCCAAAGGTCAAGACTCATCCTTGAAGATACATTTGTTCCTCTCTTTCCATATATTCCACATGAGAAGGCCAGGGATGAGCTTCCATAAGGAGTTTAGTACCTTACTCTTATATGGATTCCTTGCCCAATTGCGAACAATGGTGGGAATGTCTTCTTTAATTCTACTGTCCCTTTGGCATCAGAAACTAACTTTTTCCCAGAGCTTGTGAGCCAGTGAGCAAGTATTCATGAGGTGCAAGGTGGTTTCTTCTTCTTGTTTACAATTGGGACAGATGGAAGGTCCGTGAAAGTTTCTCTTCTGCAAATTGTCCCAAGTGAGGATTCTGTTTTGACAAAGCAACCAAAGGAATGTGGACACCTTCGGCCAGATATTGGGGGCCCAGATTGTGGTCCAGAGTGGATCTTTGAATGCATAATCTTTTATGATTATGTTGTAAGCTTCATGCGTGGTGAAAATTCCTCTTGCTTCATAGCCCCATCTGAGCACATCCTTCTTATCTGAGTATCTTATGTTCTGATTGGAGAGTTTCGTTCCCAAGATTTGTTGGTCGGACTCCAAGCCATTCCAAATGATGTGATCAGAGTTTAGCCATTGCCTGAATCCTTGGGTTATGGTAGGTCTCCAATATTGATTGATCTTATCAAGCCTTTGCATTTCCCAGTGAGGAATTTGGTGGGGATTAATCAATTCCTTTAGCCTAGGTTTTTGCTGCCAGGAGTCTTCCCAAAATCTTGCAATAGTGTCATCCCTAACTTCCCAGAAGCTGTGCTGCTGGATTAAATTCTTATGTTGCTTTGCTGCATTCTAGACTAGGGAACCTTGGCCTATGTCAGTGAGTCAGATGAGATCCTCAACAGGTCTGTTGTTGGCGTATTTTGCAGTCCATAGAGTGGCCCAAGGAGTATGTGGTGCCGTGAGCCAATTCCACCAGATGCGAGCTCCCATAACTACATTGCTATGATATGGATCGCGGAGTCCTATACCTCCTGAGTTCTTTGGAAGACAAACTGTGCTCCATTTGACTAGAGCCCATTTGCGGTTTTGTCCTAAGTTGCCCCACAGAAAGGATCTTTGAAGCTTTTTTATTTCTTTGAGGACCCATTTTGGCGCTGCCATGACAGAAAAGAGATATAGTGGCATAGACTGTAGAACTGCTTTTATTAAGACTAAGCGACTAGCCATATTGAGGGACCTGTGAGTCCAAGAAGAGAGATGAGTTTCTAATTTTTCTAAGAGCAGATGCCACGATGAGTGTTTCAGGGCAGTATCAGTCATGGGAGCTCCTAGATATTTGGATGGGAGAGCAGCTATCGGAAAACCAAGGATACAAGCAATGGAAGTTTGAGTTGCTGCAGGGGTATGAAAGAAGAAGATTTGGGATTTAGCTTGGTTTATAGTAGCTCCAGAAGCATCTGAGAAAACATTCAACAGGGATTTTAATTTAAGAGCTTCCTGGACTGAAGGATGGCCATAAAGCATGTTATCATCCACAAATTGTTGGTAAGTAAAGGTAGGGGAATTGGGAAAGGAGAGGCCTCTTAGCTGATGGGAGTGAAGAGCTTCTTTGATACATCTACCAAGACCTTCTGCCATGATGACAAACAGAAAAGGTGATAAGGGGTCTCCCTGTCGAATTCCTCTGGAAGGATGAAAAGGGGAGGAAGGGATGCCATTAATCAAAATGGAGAAGAAGGTGGACGATATGAGACTCATGACCCATCTAACCCATGGGGGGGAAAAGCCAAAGGCAGTTAGCATTTTTTGTATATAATTCCAGCTTAAGCTATCAAAGGCTTTAGAGAGATCTATTTTAAGGAGCATACCTGCTTTTTTATGCTGCTTCAAGGAATGAATGATCTCATGCGTAAGAATAATGCCGTCCGTGATATGCCGTCCTTCTACATACCCTGATTGCTCTGGCGAGATAAGTAACGGGAGCAGTGGTTTAAGCCTCGATGCAATGACTTTGGAGACTATTTTGTAGATGACATTGCACAACGCGATAGGCCTGAATTTGTCAGGGGTCCGAGATTGAGCTTCTTTTGGAATGAGGGCGATGAAGGTTGCATTCAGGGAGGGTAGCATCCATCTATTGGATCTGGATTCTTCAACAACCTGCCAGACTTCCAATTTGATCAAATCCCAGAAATTGTGAAAAAAATTAGAAGTAAACCCATTTGGGCTGGGCGCCTTTCCTTCTTTTAATTGATGTATCACATTTTCCACCTCCTGTAAGGAAATCAGTTTGAGAAGTAGCTAATTATGTTCCTCGGTGATTATTTTTGGAATAGACTTGGTTATTTTGTCTATGGCCTCCGTCCTATCAGTCTGAGGCTCTTGATGAACCTGCTTGAAGTAGGTGAGAAGTTCTTGTTCTATGTCTTCGTGATTTTCTATTCTTTCTCCTTGTCTGTTCTGGATGTGAGTGATGGTATTGTTCATTCTCCTTTGAACAGTAGTACGGTGAAAAAACTTGGTATTTCTTTCACCTTCCTTCAACCATCTGACTCGTGATTTTTGCTTCCATAGAACTTCTTCTTGCTTAGCTCTTTCCAAGATTTGAGATTGCAGGTGTATTTCCTGCTCCGAGAGTTCCTCTGTTTTACCTTCCGTGATGATCCTCTGTTGTAGCCTTTTCATTTCTTGATCCAAAGCATTTTGTGCCTGAAAAATATTGCCAAAAGTGGAATGGTTCCATTGTTTGATGTTGAATTTGAGATTTTTGAGTTTTTGCTGGAATTGAAACATTTTTGAACCCTCCACTGGTATGAAGCTTTTCCAGACCGTATTAATGAAATTGTTGAAGTCTGGATGCATCAGCCAGAAAGCTTCAAAGTGAAAGGGCTGACGAATAGTGTTGCCTGGTCTTGTCCATTGAAGCACGATTGGCCAATGATCGGAGCCTGTGAGGGGCAGGATTGAAGCTGAGAGGTCTCCGCCTAAATGGATTGCATTATCAGAAAGCAAGAATCTGTCCAGTCGAGAGGCAATTTGATGAGAGCCTACTCTTTTATTATTCCAGGTAAAAACTCCATTATTAAAAGGCATATCAATTAGCCAGTTGTTTTGGATGAAGTTTTTTAAATGACAACTCTCCTTATCTAGTTTATTTCTGCCTCCTCTTTTTCCTTCCAATTTGGTTATCATGTTGAAGTCTCCTCCTGTGATCCAGAGCAGGTGGGTTCTATCAGCATTGATCAAGGATAGATTGTTCAGTATGTCTATCTTGTGCATGGCCTCCTGGGGAAAGTAAACATTGGTTAAATGCCCATGTATATTTTTCCCTGTTATGTGGAAGGTTGCCTGAATAAAGTGCTTATTTGCATGTATATTGGTAAGCGTGATGGCTTGTGCATCCCAGATGATTGCAAGGCCACCTGAAGCTCCTGAGGCATCCACTGCTATTGCTTGACTACCTGGCCATGCTTTTGCTATGGTTCTATCCAGAGTTGTAGAGTTGCATTTAGTTTCTTGCATGAAGAAGATGTTGGGTTTCTCCTGCTGAATCATACTTTTAATCAGTCTGTATTTCCCAGGGTTGTTGATCCCTTGAATATTCCATGAAATGAGCTTCATGATGGGGTATTGGGAAGGGTGTTGTAGTACTTTGTGAGCTCGGAATATCTTCCCAATTCCACCAGCATTTCCCCAATGCGGATGGTTCGTTGGAGATCCATTTTCCTTCCTCTCTTTTTATTATCTTTGATGAGGTTCTTACCGTCCCATTGACTTCCAGGTTGTATGCCAAGGATTATTTGTTGTTGTGCTTTGGACAGAATTACTTCTAGGTTTTCCAACTGTCTTTCTGGAATCTTGTCATAATTTTTTGTCTTACAGGCTTGTTCTAAGCCTAGTATGTCTAGATCTCCTATATCTATGCTTTCTGGTTCCTCTTCCATGTTCTGGAGTTCATTTCTTTCCTCTGTATTTTCCGTTGCATTTTTGAAAGTGGCCTGCATGCTGTCCACATCCATGCTTTGAGTGTTCCAAGCGGGGATTACACTGGGAGAGGGGGAGATGAGGTCGATGGTTTGTTTAGATTTCTGGGGTTTCTTTGTGCTGGTGGAGGCAGATTGGACTTTTGACTTGGTTTGCTCCTCAGAGGGAGCAGGGGTTTTGAGGTTGTTCAACTCTGGTTGAGCCAGGGTTTCAAAACTATTTCTTGTGGACGACATGGAAGGGTTATCAACAAAAGTCTTGGGGTTTGGACTGGATTTTTTGGGGTGCTTTCTGCGATTGGAGACTTTGGTGAAGCCATCTGCATCAGATTTATCAGAGGGGGATGGGCAGTCTCGAAACAAATGGCCAAGTGCATGACATTTCCTACAGCGAAACGGGACATGTTCATAGTCTATTGATTGGATCCATTCAAAATCGTCATGGAAAAGGCTTACCGCATCTGGAAGAGCGTTGTTGAGATGCATGTAGACGCATATTCGAGCATATGAGGTGTATCTTCGAAGCTTAGTCTCCTCTGCAATCTTGATGAACTCACCAAGACCATTACCAATATCTTGTACTCCAAAGGGAGAGAGTAGAGGCAGATCCAAATTGGTGCCCAACTAAGATCTTCTTTATCCGGGTTGAATCTTTCAACCCAATCTCTTAGATACAGTCCAACAGCATTGAAGAAATATGGCCCTCCATCCAGGATTTTGTTCCTGTCCTCTAGACAGTTGAAAACGATGTGAAGAAACCCTTAGGGCCTAACTGTAGGGTTATGTGTCCTTTCAGCTTCCATTTGGCTACTATCTAAGCCTGCAGCACTTTTTTTTGGGCCAAAAGCCAATAAACTTCCCGATCAAAGCATGGTCCTTCATATATTGGATTTGAGTATTAATCCTGCAGCTTGGGAGCTCAATCTTTGGTCTCTTGGCCACAACCGACTTGCAGGTGGTCGAAGTCACTTTGGGATTCTCATTATCGGTTTCCTTGTCTGTTTGTGTATTTTGTCCTTCTCCCATTTCTCCTTGGACGTTTTGCTTGCAGGCTTCTTCATGCATTGGAGTGTGTTCACTTTCATTGGGGGGAGGCTCTATGTCCTCCCCCTGAGGGAGACTCATGATTCATGCGCCTCCCTTGTCCCTTATGGTTTGTCATTTTGCTATAAGAGTTGGCAGAGTTACTGCAAACTTTGCAGGTCTGTCGTAGCAGATTAGTCCTAAACCCTAAGCCGCCATGAACGCTAGAGCTTCAGAGCGGATCTCCAGAAGGAGCTCATTCATAAGCAATGCATCATACCAAATTTACATTACTTTTAACCTTTTATTTTATTTAATTCAACTCACATGTAAATGTTTACAAATCATTTACGTATTAATATATATTCAATATATTGAGCCTACATGTAAAAGTGTTTACTTACTTTCTTACATAATACCTACACGTCAAGCATCTCTCAAAACAATTAGCTAATCATATACATATAAATGTGAACATGAACATTATGAATATGAGAGTGAGCAAGAGAAGCTTCTTCGTCCTCCTTGAAGCAAGGTTGTTGTCCATCCTTCTCATCCTAGATAGTATAAGCCATGAACTCCACTCCTTCCTCTTTTCCAACACTAATACCATAAACTTTAGAGTTAAGACCAAAAAGCACCTTGTAGAAAATAATGAATTTAGCCTCAACACTCCTCAAATAATCAACCAACTAAAAGACATTGTCTTCACTCTTTGGCCACCACATCAACAAAAGTTTTAGCTAGTGAATAAAACTCCATAGCATAGGACACCTTTCTATTTGTGGACTTTATAACTCTATATCATCTGCCCAATCCTTGTCATAGTTTAAATGGTAAAGGTATGTTAGGTGAATATGTTTAAAAAAGTTAATTAGCTTAGCAATAACTACTTAGGAATCATGGGAGGTGATTATGGATACTTTTGTCTCGCTTTTTTGGTAGCCCTCTTAGCCCTTCAACCCTCTTAGACACCTTAATAGAAAGATCTATTCCCCTTCAAATTATGAAAACTACCGATTTTAGCCCTACAACCCTCGAACCATTGAGAGACACCTTAATAGAAGGGTATGTTCCCTTCAAATTATGGAAAACACCCATTTTATTAGACTCCAACGTTTTAGGATTGGACGTGAAAATGAGGTACAGAAACAAGATAGATAGCTACTAATAAAAATAAGATGATACTAATAAAAGTGAGAGAAGTTTTAGAGATACTTAAGGTGAAACTAAAAAACTATTGAGAGTAGTGAACAAGGAAGGTTGCGTTGGGACCTCAAAAAACCTAAACCTAAGAATAGTTATCAAAACTACTATTGAAAAACATAGCCAAAGAACAAAACCCCACCCTAGTGAATGCAACACAAACCAACTACAAACATAAAACGAGAAAACTAACAACCCATATGACAACCAAACAAAGGAACTAATCGATAAGGTGGCCAAAAACAAAAATCAATGTTGGCCAACTAGAACTTGATGGATACCTAATATCTTTAAGATATACAATACTATTTCATTTCTTCTGATGACCACAAAGAAAAATATCAAAGACCATGAGTGATCCAGATTTAAATAGGAAGGCAAAAAAATACAGAAATACCCATATACACAGAGATGCAACGGAAATAATACTTCATTTCATTAATATAAAATACTAAAATATGCTTACAAATAGAAATGGAAATAAACCAGCTAGGGCGATGGTGGATTATCTCTGAGAAGAGATGTGGTGGCTACATGCCTCTGAAATGTCTTACAATGAGGCTTGAATGCCTATTTATTGTTGAGAAACAATGGAAAAGCCTAAACATCCAAAAAACTAACACTAGGAGATAAAGCACCACACTATGGGTTCTGTTTTGGGTAAATTGGTACATCAACTTCCCGGGGTCATAACTTTGGCATACAATCTTCGTTTGACGAGCACCATAGCTTGTTAGAAATATCTACTCGAGGATTACAACTTAGGAAAGATCAAAATGGTCCATGGACCCGTGTTGCTCCCATTTTTTCCAAAAAAAAACATCGTTTAGGGCCTCAAAACAGCTCCAAAAGTTCAGGACCCGAAAACTGCTAAAAATAGTAAATTGTGCTACGATTATGGAAAGTAAAAAATTTAAAGAGACAGTTGTGGGGGTCCAAGTTGGATAGCTAGGTGGCCATCAGCATCCATTTAAACCATTCCTCCCCCCTTAGGAAGCAATGGTTCCCATTGTGTTGAGTTCCTCCATGAGATGAGGAAACTTCTGCTGAACTTGGTCCCTGGTGAGCTGTTCTACAACCTCTGATGTGTCCAGTAATGGTGGGAATCATGCTTGAGGGAAGTTCACATTGAACACTTGGTGCAAAAGAAGGAATGGAGAAATACTGTGCTCAAAATCATTGTTTCCCATGACCTTGGAATGGGCTCTTGTAAGGTGTTCTTTCTGCAAATGCAACCAGACTTTGTCACCCACTTGAAACTTGTGTGGTACCTGACGTTGATCATGTCGCTCCTTGTACTTGGCATTTCCCAGAATGGGGTGGTGATAGATCGTCCCATTCAGTAGAGGTGATTCCGAAGTCAGATTGGACGAATGCTTGAATTGACAGTGTAATGGTACCCCTGTGGATGAGGAGAAGATGTTCCTATCTTCTTCCATGACCATATCCCTTTGTTGCTGCTGTTGCGTGGAGGAACCCTTCGAAAGGGTCATGGATGTGGTGACAATTTTCCCCTTACTTTTGGAGAGAACCAGACAGAAAATGAATTTCCTATTCTGGAAGATGAGTTTGCTGCATTTCTTAGCAGTGCTCAAAGAGGTGGCGATAGGTGGGGCTACCTTCGATATCCTGTATAATGAATTATGCAAAGTAATAATAACAGTGCAAGGCCTTGACTAGTACATAGCATGTCACGTCCATAAGTATGGTTGGCCTAATAATACATCACAAACATCAAGAGGTGCAACATCACACAATACCTCATATGTAAAGTGCTTGATGTTGTAGGGAAGGTGGCACTATTGGCGGACTCAGAGATCTCGTCCTTGGTGAAGCCACCCGATACTGTATGGTTGCATGTGTGGTGTAGCTGGTAGGCCCAACTACTTTGCAACCTCTTCTGAAATGAGGTTCTTTTGGCAGCCACTGTCGACAATGAATTGTAGCAGCGAACCCTTCACCCACATTTGTGAGTGGAAAAGATGCCCCCCCTCCTCTGTATCTTTGGGCTCATTCTTCAGGATCTTGGCGGTGGCAACAGTGGTGCTGGGTTCTGCGTCAATGATCATCTTCCCTTTGCCATTCCCCTGGTCAAGTTCTGACTCGGGGTCGGAACATGCATCTGATTCTGAAGCCTTCAACTCGGCCACCAAAGACTGCTTGGTCTGACACTCACTTGTGTTGTGAGTGGGGCTCTTATGGAACTCACACCACTTTCTTGTGTCCTTCTTTGACCTCATGGTGTTGTTCTTTTCCTGCAGCTTTGGTGGGTTGTGTAAGGTCCTTGGGCGTGAACACGTTTGGAGCGCTGGGCGAGTCACCGTGCACGACGGGCGCGCGGGTGAACGACGGGCGCGCGGGCGGGCGCGCGGGCGCACGAAGTGGGCGAGGTCTGCACGACGGGCGGGCGAGGTCGACACGACGGGCGGGCGAGGTCTGCACGAAGTGGGCGAGGTCTGCACGACGGGCGGGCGAGGCAACACGGGAATGCGACGAAAGGGAAAACAGAAATGCGACGAAAGGTGGTAACTATGAAATGGTGAACGAAGGTTTATACCAACGCTTGGGAATGGCTTGCGATGGGCAAGGCCGACGTATATGAAGAGCGTTGGGGGTGTGTATGCCATGGTTTTGGGGGTCGGCTGGAGTGCCACCACCCATAATGGCCCCACACTAAAACGCATATAAGTAAACATGCGTTGATTTCATTTTGGCATCAAATTCTCTCAACACATCTTCGCATAAGCTTAAGGGGAAAAAGGCAAGTGCGTAGTTTTGAGTAGGAGTGTGCATAACTCATGCGCAATACTTGAAGGAACAGACTTGGTATTGTCTTAAGCTGGTAAAGGTGTGGGCAAGGCGTGACTTGGGTTCGGTGAAGGTGAAAATTTTGTGTAGGACTTCGCAAGGGTGTTAGGTGGCTCGGGTGAGCACCGCCCTTCATGCAAGAGGTGCACAAGATTGTAAAAGGCTGGGTTGCCTCTCATTGTAAATTTGACTAAGTATGAGACTTGGTTCAGCCAAGACATACTTGTACATTGTAAATTGATATTCTTAATATATTACCGGGCAGACTCATATTACAGGGAGTTGCCCCTCCCCTTTATACTGTTGCAATTGTTGTTGTCTTTTATAATTGCTATGGATAATGAATGAGGATGGGCTTCATTGGTATAAAGGATAATTGTATGTTTACTTGGTTGTGAAACACAAGCTAAGTAATGTTAAAGTGAAAGTAGGCGTAGTCCATGAATGTTAGTATTGGTGAAAAAAAAGCATTCGGTGGTGCCACACCTTGCTACAAGCGGTTGGAAGACTATGCAGGTGTAGGGGCGTGACAGGTGGTATCAGAGCTCGGTGAAGAGCTTATCAGAGCTTCGGTTTGAAGCCGGTGAGCAGGGTTGCTCGTGACAGTGGAAAGGGTACTTGCAGGTGAAGGAAGCCATTTCACACAAGTGGAACAAGGGTTGGTTCAGGTTTCAGGTGACTCGGTGAAGCTATTGGATGGTCGATACTAGATTACAGAAGAAGAAGAAGAAGTTGTTGGAGATGGCAGCTGAATCTCAGGTTGGGTCTAGTCATGGACAAGATGCTACTATAGCACTTATGGAGAAGATGTTGTTGAGGATGGAGGTTATGGAAAATTCTTGGGAAAAGAAGATGGACTTGCTCACTAAAGAGCAAGAGGCCAACTCAAAGATGAAGGAAGATTTTGATGAACTCCGGACACAGCATGAGTACACTGATCTTATGTGTACACAACTTGAGATAAGGGTCAAGGAGGTTGAAGAAGCAAGGGATCAGGGTCTTGCAGAGATCGTGAACTTGAAGAAATCTCTTGACGAAGCCAACAAATTTCTTTATGAAGCCAGAGATGAGATCGCGGTGTTGAAGAAATCTGTGAGACATAACTCAGGTGGAGGAATTCCTCATGTGAAGGTCAAGGAACCAGAACCTTATGATGGCACAAGAAATGCGAAGACTCTTGGCAACTTTCTATGGGACATGGAGCAATACTTGGAACGGTTGGGTCTATCTAATGAGGAGACAAAGGTCAAAGTAGCTGCTCAGTTCTTAAACAAGGATGCTAAGATGTGGTGGCGAAGGAGGATGGACCAGATTGCCAATGGCAGTGCTGCTGACATCACTTTGTGGGATGACATGAAGAAGGCTTTGCAGGCCCATTTCAGTCCTCAGGATGAAACATGGGAAGCAAGGACGAAGATTAAGTACATAAAGCAGACTCATATTACAGGGAGTTTCCCCTCCCCTTTATACTGTTGCAATAGTTGTTGTCTTTTATAATTGCTATGGATAATGAATGAGTATGGGCTTCATTGGTATAAAGGATAATTGTATGTTTACTTGGTTGCGAAACACAAGCTAAGTAATGTTAAAGTGAATGTAGGCGTAGTCCATGAATGTTAGTATTGCTGAAAAGAAATCATTCGGTGGTGCCGCACCTTGCTACAAGCGGTTCGAAGACTACTGCAGGTGTAGGGGTGTGACAGGTGGTATCAGAGCATTATGATGAGACTTCTGATGAAAAGAAGAAGTCCGATAAACCGAAAGAAAAGAAGAAGGATGATGCTTCGAAATCAGATGATGGTTCGAAGATAAAGAAAGCCTTGAAGTGTTGGATATGTACAGGACCACACATGGTGAAGAATTGTCCTTCTAAACCAAAGGTGGCTGCTATTGCACAATCTGATGCGAAGAATGAAGATACCTCTGTGGGGATGATGAAGATACTTGGTGCTTTTGCTACTACGGAGGTGGCCTCTATGAGGGATCCTGAGAGGAACAACTTGGAGTATGTTCGAATGAAGGTTGGAGGAGCTGATGTGCTCGCTATGGTGGATAGTGGGGATTCTCACAACTTCATGGGTGAAGATACTGCGAGAAGAATTGTGCTGAAATTTGTACCGGCAAAGGCACAAATGAAGACAGTGAACTCTCCTCCTATTGAGATTCTTGGTATAGCTGAGAGGGTGGACACTACACTTGGTGAATGGACAGGGAAGGTTGACCTCACTATAGTGCGGATTGATGACTATGAAGCTGTATTGGGGATGGAATTCATGAAACAATTTGATGCTATGATTGTTCCACATTTGAAGAAGCTCTACATTTATGATGGAAGGGAAGATGTACCCATTGGTGTTCCAACCATTGGTGTGACAAGGCCTGATTGTAAATTGGGAGTGATGCAAATGGAGGGTGAGAAGAGAATGGGAGACATGACTAAGCGGTTGTCTACTGTTGAGACAAAGCTTACCGAGCAGTCATTGATCATCAAATCACTTTCAGATAGCATCTTAGATTTGTCAGGAAGGCTAGAGTTGGTTGAGGATGATGATGATGATGAGGAGGTATATGTGAGGTCAGATGTCCAGAAGGGAGACCAGGTTGCTTATCTACAAAGGATGGAGATTAAGGATCCTGATAGGTGGATCAAGTTGATTAGTGAGGGAGAGCCTTCAGGCTCTACTCCCTCTAAATCTTCTTAGATGGATGAGAAGATGGGGCTCATTGTTAGCTGCTCATGGCAGTGGGTCCTAAAACATGTTTGAGCAGGTATGACTAATGGTGCAGGGATGGCTTGGCATCAAGCATCATGACATGTTGCAGATGAGATGGATGGAGTTTCCATGGACCTGAGCATGGATTATGGAGATAGATTCTTGATGAGTCAAGAATGTGGCAGGATGTTTTGAGGAACAACCGATGATGGCATGAGGATGTTCACTCTCATGGTTTGAGCGTGACAGTTGGATTAGCTACCCAACTAGTTCAAGCATGGGGACGCGTAGTGTACAGAGATATGTTGACATTGTGTTGGAGTATCATGACAAAGGTTCACATGGGGACACATGATGAGGTTGACACGAGATGTTGCAGTGGAGATTGTGGCAGAGGGGTCGATGATCATGGATCGAGATGATATCTGATGGAGGACATACCGTTGAGGTGTATACCTTGGTATGGTTATCTTGGTGGCAGTTGGTCACTAAGATGAGACATGATGGAGATGGAGTTCTACATATGTTGCAGGGATGTTTGCCTTATGTGGAGGAGTTGACATCATGGATAGTGATGATCTTGGTGGATGGCTACCGGGATGGTATGTTGTCGAGGACGACAACGATTTTAGGTGGAGGAGGATGTAAGGTCCTTGGGCGTGAACGCGTTTGGAGCGCCGGGCGAGTCACCGTGCACGACGGGCGAGCGGGTGAACAACGAGCGCACGGGTGGGCTTGCGAGCGCACGAAGTGGGCAAGGTCTGCATGACAGGCGGGCAAGGTCGACACGACGGGCTGGCGAGGTCTGCACGAAGTGGGCAAGGTCTGCACGATGGGCGGGCGAGGCGACATGGGAATGCGACAAAATGGAAAACAGAAATGCGACGAAAGGTGGTAACTATGAAATGATGAACAAAGGTTTATACCAACGCTTGGGAATGGTTTGCGATGGGCAAGGCCAACGTATATGAAGAGCATTGGGGGTGTGTATGCCATGGTTTTGGGGGTCGGTTGGAGTGCCACCACCCATAATGGCCCCACACTAAAATGCATATAAGTAAACATGCATTGATTTCAGTTTGGCATCGAATTCTCTCAACACATCTTCGCATAAGCTTAAGGGGAAAAAGGCAAGTGCGCAGTTTTGAGTAGGAGTGCGCATAGCTCATGCGCAATACTTGAAGGCGCAGACTTGGTATTGTCTTAAGCCGGTAAAGGTGTGGGCAAGGTGTGACAGGGCTTTGGTGAAGCTGCTGATTTTGTGTAGGACTTGGCAAGGGTGTTAGGTGGCTCAGGTGAGCACCGCCCTTCGTGCAAGACGTGCACAAGATTGTAAAAGGTAGGGTTGCCTCTCATTGTAAATTTGACTAAGTATGAGACTTGGTTCGGCCAAGACATACTTGTACATTATAAATTGATATTCTTAATATATTACCGGACAGACTCATATTACAGGGAGTTGCCCCTCCCCTTTATACTGTTGCAACTGTTGTTGTCTTTTATAATTGCTATGAATAATGAATGAGTATGTGCTTCATTGGTATAAAGGATAATTGTATGTTTACTTGGTTGCGAAACACAAGCTAAGTAATGTTAAAGTGAAAGTAGGCGTAGTCCATGAATGTTAGTATTGGTGAAAAGAAAGCATTCGGTGGTGCCACACCTTGCTACAAGCGGTTGGAAGACTACCGCAGGTGTAGGGGCGTGACAGGTTGCCTTGGGTCACCTCGCCTTGGCTTTTCCCTTTGTTCTTTAGATTCGCAGATTCAAAGTCTTGCTTCTTTTGTTCAAACTTATGCTCGATCTTGATGGCATATTGGTATGCCGTGCCGAGTGGGGAGATGTTCAGGAACTCCATCTCGTCCTAGATGTACCTGTGTAGGTAGCTGCGGTATTTGATTTCCAAATGCAGCTCATAATCCTTGATACCCAACTGTGTGCGAAGGGTATGAAAAATGTTCAGGAACTCCAACACATCTTGGTCCCTTCCCTATCGCGGCATGTTCCACTTTATGTATTTGTCCTCATGACTTTTGACTGGGCAGTACTGCTCCTTGATGACATCCCGGGATGAATTCCAAGTGGGTGCAGCTGAAAATAGTGAGCTCGTACTTTCATCCTTCTACTCGCACTAGGTTTCCCACTAGTCCTTGATGTGGGGGGCTACTTTGAGAAGAGCGAAAGTAATCTTTTCTCAATTGGAAAAATCATGAACATAAAAATACCCATCTAGAAGATTTAACCATTTATCTACGGCATCTGTGTCTATCTGACCCTCGAATATGGGGATTTCAAAATTAACTTGTACCTTAAAGGGTGTGGCCACTGAAGGATCTGGGAAAAGTTTTCCATCATCGCATTCCTTTGTCGCTAGAGGTCT